>JASVEL010005143.1:0-240991 GCA_032618575.1 Nicotiana noctiflora | reverse complement strand
AAGACTTATAGATATGAATTTTGTAACTAGTAGCGGATAGGATTAGTTAGTCTTTTTCATATTTTGATTTTTGATGTAATAGCAGGACCACGGACCGAACTTCGATGGGACGGAACCTCGACGGAACGACACCTCGACCGGCTCTCCACCTCGGTTACTCCATTTCCTCACTCACTTTCGAACTACACGTGGCCCGATTCCTTTATAGCCAAGGATATGTAGGCAGCTCAGATACAAGGGCTCGGTCACATTCCTTTTCTTTTAGTTTAGTCCCTCCCAATAAGGGTCAGGTCAAAAACACTTGTCTAGTCGTTCTTTGTCCGAAAACTCTTTGTGTTTTCAGTCAAAGAGGGGCAGCTGTAAACGCGTGATTTTTGACCCTCCCCGAGATTTTCTATATTTTTAGCATAAAATATTTAGTTTAGTTTTAATATAGCTATTTTTAGTTAAATTTGACTCTTTTACTTTATTTCCACCTTAAGATAAAAAATAACAAAAAAATATAGTTTTATTAATGTTTCGTAGCTATTTTAAACTTGAAAAATACAAAAATAGTACTTTATATTTTTATCTTTTTATAAAAACGAAAATAATAAAAAAATAGTTTCATTAATATTTTGTAGTTATTTTGATTACCTAGGATTAATTAAATAACGTCATTCTCGATTCCGGGCGGAGAATAATATTCGGGTTCAAACTACCCGGTTTTATAATTTTCGGACATAGCCCGTAATAACCCGACAATACACTAAGGGGGAGGGATGGGAGAATGATTAAAAAATAAAAAAAGAGAATAAAAAAAACAAAAAGAAAAGACAAAATGAGACATGGCCAAGTGGGGGGAGGCCACGGGTGATGGCTTGTGGGATTTTAAAAGAAAGAAGTGAATGGGGAGGGGAAAATGCACATGCACACATGCACACTACTTTAAAAAGTTAAAAAAGGGTGCTGAACAATGGACAAAGATGGGCATAAAAATAGATTGAAAAAGAAGAAGAAAAACGGCAAGTGGGGAGGGGACATGATATGGTGTTTCTTGGATTTTTTTTTTTAAAAAAAGGGAGAGAGAGATATGCATATGAGGGGCTCGATTTTTTTTAAAAAAAAGGAGAAAGGCTACTGTCATTTGGGAGAACAAAAAAACGTTCACTTCGTCCTCAACTCACCATACCGGAAAACAAACCTTCGCGCGCCAGACCAGCCATCCTTACGTCCCAAACGACCACCTCCAGTAGAAGCCCACTTCCAGTCGCGACTAGCAGTCCATCTCCAGCTTGTTCGAACAAATTCGAGGTTGCCGGAGACGTCGGGTGTTGTTATCTCCTGCTCGTTTTCTCAATTTCAAGATCTGCCCAGTTTCATTCGAGGTTGCCGGACATATTTGGGTTCCGTCGAGTCATAGCCGTCCAAATTTTCTGGTGTTGAGCGTTTGTAGAACCAAATTGCTATGTTTCGAGTTTCATTCGTATTCATACATTGCTGCTGTCATTCTTGTCTGTCATAAGGTACATGTTCGTCAACTCATTCGCTAATTAAAGAGAAATTGAACTTTTGTGTATTTGTTCTTTTAGCGATGTTAAATTGTTGGATCTTGTTAGAAGATTGAATTCGTATGCTAGTTTAATATTTTCCTATTAAACATTTCTCTTGTATCTAGTGTTGATGCTGAATTCATTATTTACGATTGGTTATCTATATAAGTTTCTTGCATTTGAGTGAAGGATCTGATCTGGTATGCATTTTACTCCAGATTTAAATGTATTGCTTGTTTTCTTTTCAATGAAGTAGGCAATAATTTAAAATATGGCAGAAACCTTTAAATATAGGCAAAGTTCCATTTGAGAATCAATGCCTCTAATTGGCATTTGACGTTTGTAATTGATTTAGTCTCAGCGAAAAGGGGTACATGTATTTGAATAATATCAGTAAGGCATTTTCTTAGTTGCTATTTTCTTTGATTTGTTTTTTTTGAGAATCAATTGATAAAATTAGGATTGAGGTGTGCCATGCCGAAAAAAAATGATAATTGCATAGCCTCGTTTAATTAATATTGAATTGATCCTTAAATTTCGAGGCGTGCCATTTAGCTAAATTCCATGGCCCTCACAAAGTTCAAACGCTAGTTGCTTTAGGCGCAATTTTTTTATATAATCTTACCTTCCTATTATGGGTGTGCATTTCATGCAACCCAAATCCAAATCCAAAAACGTCGAATAAGAACGTGTCGAGGATCCGGGTGCATTTCATGTGACGTGATCTAAAAACATGTCCTTAAACGGCGTTCATTTTCTTAAAAGTAAAATAATTTGACAAAAGCGGTAATTAATTCTAAAAATGCACAAATAGGATAATATGTATTAAAATCAAGTACTTTAGCCAAATGCGACAGTTGGAGCGACCGTGCTAGAACCACGGAATTCGGGAATGCCTAATACCTTCTCCCGGTTAATAGAATTCCTTATCCGGATTTCTGGTTCGCGGACTGTTAAATAGAGTCATTCTTTTCCTCGATTCGGGATTTAACCGGTGACTTGGGACACCATAAATCTCCCAAGTGGCGACTCCGAAATAATTAAATAATTCCCGCCTCGATTGTCCTTTAATTGGAAAAACTCTTTGCACCCTTGCGGGTGCGTAAAAAGGAGGTGTGACAGTTATTGTTTTTACATTTAACTTCATATTTTTGAATAATTTAATTATACAAATTACTTATGTATAGCTTCCGAGCTCAATATTTTTCGAAGCTAAAACTATATTACTATGCTACAAGGCTCTAAATATTACTATGCTAAAAGTATTTATGTCTTACTGCGCTAAAAAATAATCTAAACTAAACATAAACAACAAATAAATTTAATTACAAATAAAACACAAAACGGCATGAAAGCACATATATATAAATGAGAATATTAACAGACAATTTTATTTGACAAATTTATATTTTTATATAAAACACTAAAATTAAATCCGGATAAACTTTTTTGACTGTCGTGGTATGATTACCGGGCCCTCTCCTCGTTCCACCCTTCCTAATTTAATATGCTAATTTCGTAAAAAAACACAAACCGAAAGAGAGCACATACAAATCAAATAATATGCATTATTATAAAAGTTTTAACTTAAAATAAATTGAAATACCTCGATTTGGAATTTGCCGGAGTCAAATTGATCGAAATTTTGACTCCAAAAGTATTAACCAACAATAACAAAAGGCTCTACCCGAGTGTGAGACCTACGCTTACCAAGTTTTATGTGCCGGGGGCACCCAATTTTTTTTTTTTAAATGGCGGACATAATCGAATTATGGGGGGGGGGGGGGACCAAGGTGGGACTATAATAGTTGAAGAAGAAGAAGGTGACGGGTGAGGAAGAAGATGGAGGGTTTTACCTGGCGCTATATCAAACTTTCAGAATATAACGCCATCTCACCTGCCGCTATATAATAACGGTGCAGTTACCGTTACTATACAGCGTCAGGTAAGCTCGCGTTATATATATTATGGTTCCTTTGTTTTTTTCACTTATTTATGTCATTTGAGTCCAAAATAATAATATTTTGGTTCCGGGCTCTAATAAGTTGTATTGCATCCATATGTTTTGCAGCTAAATCTTGACGGGTTTTCTCTGTCATCTGAGTGATTGTAAATTGTATTTGGTTTGGCAAATCATTACCCAGTTGCGGCATTATCTCTTTTTGATTTCTTTGGTGCAGAGTAATTTGATTTTCATTTTTAATTCTTTTTAATTTACTTGCAGAGTACTGTAATGCAAGTCATTTCTGAGATATAGTTTTGATTTTGAAAATAAGAGATGCTCGGTTAGCTAAGAAGACTTTGAAATTTGCAGACGGCAATAGTCGTTGAAGCGGCCTTGATATCTCTCGAGAATAACTTTATTCTGTTAGTTTTACAACTTTTCACTAATGGAAGTATGCAACTAGTTAATTCTGGGATATAATAAGGATGTTTTCTTCTTACAATGATATGTGAAGGATGTAGTTTATGTTATGGGTATAGTTAAATAATGTTTTTCGCTAAAAACTTGCTTAAATATTTTGAAAATATTTTTGTTATCCATTCATTTTCCTCCGATTGGAGGAAAAATATTTTCCTTATCAAAAAAAGGAAAAATATTTTCCAAAGTTCTTTCTCAACCTACCCCACCCTCAATCCATCCCACCCATCTAAAAAAAAGTTTTGTTTTCTTTCAAATTTTAATTTATCTATTACCACTCACCCTACTACCCCTCCAGGCACTCTCCCGCCCCTACCCCTACCCCCTCCCCCCGCAAAAAAAAAAAAAATTACCTTTTTTTTTTGCAATTTTAAATTTCTATTTTTTTATTTTTCTGCACCACCCACCCCACCTGCCCCCTCCCCCGCAACAAATTTTTTTTACTTCTTTTTTTTTTTGTAATTTTTCCCTGCGCCGATGGTCGATTGAAAACAGCCTCTCTGCCCTCTCGGGTAGAGGTAAGGCCTGTCTACATATTACTCTCCCCAGACCCCACCTTGTGGGAATATACTGGGTTGTTGTTGTTGTTTTTTTGTAATTTAAATTTCTGTTCTTTGATGGTACTGCGCATCGTAGGGGAGCCGGGCTGGCGTAGTATTTGTCATTCCTCAAGGTGAAGTCTAGCCCTACTCCTTCACCTTGACACAACTTTGTTCCAACAATGTTGCTGAATATCAAGCATTAATACTTGGGCTTGAAATGACCGTTGAGACGAAGCAATTGCAATTGCAAGTGTTAAGTGACTCCCAGTTAGTGGGCAATCAACTTTTGGGTAGTTATGAGGTTAAGAAGCCTGAACTACGCCCATATCATGATTACGCTAAAAAGTTGATGGGATGGCTCGGTGATGTGACTATTCAGCATGTTCCAAGGAAAGAAAATAAGAAGGCTGATGCTTTAGGTGCTCTAGCTTCATCATTAACACTGCTTGACCAAGCTCAAGTTATCGTTTGCCAAAAATGGGTAGTACCGCCGCCAAATGAGGTTGAAGGTGAAAAAAATGAACTCAAACATCTTGTTGTTGTTTTCGAAGTTGAGAAAGAAGAATGGCGACAAACTATCATCGAGTACTTATGATATGGGATACTTCCAGAAAATTCGAGGAGAAGGATTGAAATCCGTCGTCGTGCACCTCGCTTCCTTTACTAAAAGGATACTCTATGCATAAGGTCGTTCGAGGGAGTACTCTTGCGATGCCTAAGAGAAGAATAAGCTCTCCAAGCTTTGTAAGAGACATATTCTGGGGTATGTGTGTCACACCAGTCCAGACTAAAGCTCCACTTCCATATAAAAAAGATGGGATGTTATTGGCCAACGATGGTAAAAGATTTCTTGGACTACACTCGAAGATGCAAGGCTTGTCAATTCCATGTGAATTTTATTCATCAACCTCATGAAGTGCTGCAACCGACTGTTGCATCCTGACCATTTGACGCTTGAGGATGGATGTTGTTGGACCACTGCCAAAATCCTCTGGCAGGCACCTCTACATCTTGACTGCAACTGACTACTTCTCAAAATGGGCTGAAGGTGTTGCTCTTAAGGAAGTAAAGAAGGAAAATGTTGCAATTTTCATCCAGATAAACATTATTTATCGCTTTGGCATTCCTCATTACATAATAAAGGATAATGGAAAGCCATTCGATAATAGGTTGATGAACAAGATTTGTGATCTCTTTGGCTTCAAGCAACGTAACTCTTCGATGTACAATGTTAGCGTCAATGGTCTAGCCGAGGCATTCAACAAGACTCTATGAAACTTATTAAATAAAGTCGTCTCCAAATCCAAACGAGATTGGAATGACCGTATGAAAGAAGCTTTATAGTCATATAGGACAACTCACCGCACGTCAACACATGCGACTCCTTATTCACTCGTTTATGGAGTCGAAGCCATCTTGCTACTTGAGCGTCAAATACCTTTGTTATGACTGGCTATTCAAGAAGGGATCACTGATGAAGAAAATGTTCGACTTCGGTTAGTAGAGTTGGAAGCTTTTGATGAAAAGAGATTGGAAGCTCAACAGAGACTTGAATGTTTTCAAGCTCGATTGTCTCGCACCTTCAATAAAAGAGTTTGTTCGAGATCCTTTCAAGTAGGAGATCAAGTCCTTGCCGTACGAAGACCTATAATTACTTCCCATAAACCTGTAGGAAAGTTCACTTCAAAATGGGATGGGCCATATGTCGTACAAGAAGCTTACTCAAGTGGGGCTTACAAGCTGGTTGATGCAGAAGGTATGAGAATCGACCCTATCAACGACAAGTTTTTTGAAGAAATATTATCCATGAAGTTGCAAGTCATAATGCTCCTCGACGTACGAGCCTAAACTTCAAGTTATCATGCACGATCATAAACTGCATGTTGCTACACTCCTGACCCGCAAGAGTATAAACTGTGTTTGGCAAAAAAGGAGCCCGCTAAGTTGAAAATCTCGAAAGAGATAGCCTAGGCTAAAGTTACGATGTAAAAAAAGTCTGCTAGGTTGAAAATATCAAAGGAGGCGGCCTAGGCAAATGTTATGACGTCAAAAAAAATCTACCATGCCTGAACTACGGCATGACTTGATCTCTTCACCGAGGTACGTAGGCAACTTAGAGTTTCATTCTAAGTTCAGCCGCATAAGTTTCAAAAGATACATATCGCCCCAATCATTGTCCGAGTGAAGTATGGAGAAATGCAAACTCAAGCAGAAATGTTATCCTCTTGTGGAACTTTGATCTCATTTGATTTAAAAGGGGCAATCCTCCATCGTAAATTGATATCTTCAAGTCCGTCAGTACTCAAGTGGAAATCCCCAAGTTGAAATCTTCAATTCCGTCGGTCTTTAAGTTGAAGTCTTCAAATTCATCGATCTTTAAGTTAAAATATTTAGGCCCTCTAAGTCTCAAAGTTGAAGTCTTCAAGTCCGTCGGTCTCCAAGTTGAAGTCTTCAAATTCACCGGTCTTAAAGTTGAAATATTTAAGCCCTCAAGTTGAAATCTTCAAGTTCGATGGTCTTCAAGTTTCAGTCTTCAAATTCGCCGACCTTAAAGTTGAATTGTTTAAGCCCTCTAAATCTTCGAGTTGAAGTCTGCAAAGTCCGCCAAATCTTCAAAGTTTTCCAAGTTTTCAAGTCGATGTCGCCTTCAAGTAGAATCTTTATAACTTTCCAATCTTAAGAGAGACATATAAGTCCCTTTGCACCTTAAGTTAGCCGCTTCGTGGATTTGTCTTTAAAAGGAACTATAACTTTACAATCTTAAGTGGACATATAAGTACCTTTGTACCTTAAGTTGGTCTCTTCGTGGGTTTGTCCTTAAAAGGAACTATAACTTTCCAATTTTATGGTGGACATATAAGTCCCTTTGTACCTTAAGTTGGCCTCGCCAATAGTTTGGGCCACATTGAGAGTAATCTCTCCAAGAATCGGGCCATTTTGAGAGTAATCTCTCCAAGAATTGGACCCCACTGAGAGTAATCTCTCCAAGAATCAGGCCATTTTGAGAGTAATCTCTCCAAGAATTGGGCTATTTTGAGAGTAATCTCTCCAAGAATCAGGCCATTTTGAGAGTAGTCTCTCCAAGAATTGGGCTATTTGAGACTAATCTCTTCAAAAATTGGGCCATTTTGAGAGTAATCTCTCCAAAAATTAAGCCACATTGATAGTAATCTCTCCAAGAATTGGGCCATTTTGAAAGTAATCTCTCCAAGAATCGGGCCATTTTGAAAGTAATCTCTCCAAGAATCGGGCCATTTTGAGAGTAATCTCTCCAAGAATCGAGCCATTTTGAGAGTAATCTCTCCAAGAATCGGGCCATAAAAGTAATCCCTCCGATATTTGGGCAGGGATAAATATCCATGCCCTCACATCCTAAAATCACCATCTTCATGCAAGACCTTGTCCTTCTCTTCATGGCCTAAAAAAAAGCGAAAAAAATAAAAGCAAGGGAAATATGCAAACCTACAATGGCGTTGTGCAGCTAATTGATGCTCGTAAATTGGAGAGCACACATCCTTATACAGATAATTAAAGGTGGCTTGTGAGAACTAATTTTCTATGTGGGAAGGAGAATCCTAACTTATAGTGGGAATTTCCCTGGAAAATAAAGAGGTTAAACCAAAACCTATAATAAATACCTTTGTGTAGCCATGTTAGAGTTGGAGATAGTAAATTTCTTGAAGTAAGATAAGTTTCCATCAAGTGTATTCACAAATAGGAATACTACGTGGCCACATTCCAACACATGAAATCTAAACTAATCATTACAATGAGAAGAAAATCATTAATCTAACAATCTTTGGCAATGTTGAAATTAATATGCTTTTGTCCTTATTAAAGTATCAATTTCCATTGAAAGTTTCAAAGGATGAACATGTTTTTCGAAAGTACGTTATATTTTACAAGTGACTGGTCTGGCTATCGGTTAAATTCGAAATTGATTCAAGGTCTAGATTTCACGTCTTTATTGTACTTCAATCCTTGTCTTTTAATATTCAACACGTTTTAATTTTGACAAGCCTTGCAGTAGGTGGTTTTGTAGGCATATAAATTTTATTAAAATTAAATTCATGAAATGATTTGGACTATATTTTAAATTCAAGATATATTTGATCCAAGTAAATATATGGGCTAATATAATTGAATTAATTATATAAGTCCAAATATATGTATTAAATAAATAAGTCTTAATCCATTGGGCTAGCCCATTTAATTGAGCTAAAGTAATGAGCCCACTTCATTAAGCTCAAGATGTTATCTTCCTAGAGGCCCAGTTTGGTGCCACGTGTCAAATGATGTGGCGCGTCAAGTCAAACGGAAGAGCCAATAGGACCATGCCACGTGTTCTAGCCAATCAAATGCTGCCATGTTACACCTCAATTTGATTGGTCGGAAAGAGTTTATTCTTATCACAACTCCTCCCTTCCACAAATATAAATAGGAGTCTTCATAACTCAGAAAAGATACCAGAAGTTATAACAAGAAGCAAGAAAGATCTCGTGGATCAGACACTGCAAATTCTTCCACAAGTTTCATGCTTCAAGCAATCAAGTTTCAATCTTCAAGCAATCAAGTTCGAGCTCAAGAACGTAGAATAAACCAAGTTCAAGCTCAAGAACGAAGAACGAATCAAGGTCAAGTTCAAGCAATCGAGCTAAATCTCAAGAACAAGATCATCGTTCGTGGAAACAAACAAAGATTCAAGATCAAGCTCAAAGGCCCTTGAATTTATACTAGAAAAGTAGAATAAGAGGAATAATAGAGATTGAACACCCAAATATCCGAAATAAAATACTACGATTGTTTTAATATTTTCGGTCTTGATTTTAATTTTCTCGTCCGCAAATTTATTGTCTACAGTTACTAAAATAAATTCTTCTGTAAGAATATTTTATTAGATCATATATTTGTTATTTTTTAAAATTTTTAGTAAATAGATATTCACATATCAAAACTTTATCTATAACTTTCAAAAGTAAGATTGAAATAATATTCATGAAAAAAATTTTGAAAACCCGAAAAATTCGACAAAACCGATCTAATCCAAACCAATAAAGTTGATTTGGTTTGATTTTGATAAAAATCGAACCAACCCGATTCATGTACACCCCTAATGCTATCCAACTAGATCATGCTTTCAATATAAATAAGTGTAAATGTTCATTTTCCCGATCAAATTGTTAAACTTCCTACTTTTTCAAAGTGGAAACAACACGGGCTAGCCAGTTTTTCAGAGTGCTAATTGGAAAATAGCCAGCGTTTACAAAGTCATTGAAATATAGTATTATTTGGTTAAAACACGGAAAATTCCATCACATGGAGTTCATGTGTATAAACTTCCAGTATATTATGTTCGAACTCCAACATATTATGAAATTCCAGCATGTTATGTTGGAATCTCATACGTAAAAAAATCAAACTCCAGCATGTTATGTTGGAATTTTTCTAGATTTTTAAGTGTGTTTTTGAAAGATTTTATTTTTACATGAACAAATAGCTAAATTTCAATTACTTTTAAAACTGTAATTATTTTTCACTTATTAATTATAAATCTGTCTATTTTTTCCCACTTTTTCAAATGGTCCTCATGAGTTTTGAGCCATCAGTTAGCCCGAGAAGGCCTAATTAGTGTCATGTTTAGCATTAGATCCAGATTTTCTCTAGTACATTGCTTCTTCAGTTTATCATTACTAATTTTTTAGAAATAATCATCGTTATTATGCTTTCGTCAGAAAACTCAAACTTTCATCTCCAATGGCTGATTCAACAACTCACAAGAGGGTTAACCGACATTGAAACAACCCAATTTGAGAAATCTTCGAAAGAATCAACACTTTCTAATGCGGAAAAGAGAAGAAAACTTATGGATGATGATTCAGGGGTTAAGGGAAAGGATACGTTATTTTCATTGTATTCAGTGTATCTCATTGTATTCCATGTGTTTAGTGTATTCATTATCTTTAGTTTTTTTTTTTTTTTTTTTTTTTTTTTTTTTTTTTTTTTTTTTTTTTTGTATTTAATTATATTCTATGTAATTATATAATTTTAAAGCTTTACTTTGTTTCACTTTTTTGTCCAGCAGTATATATTCAATATATTGTAGAATGTATTCATATATTTTTTAATAATATAATTTATGTATTCAGATGTATATATATTCAAATGTATTTGCAGTATGTATTAATATATTTTGCACTATAGATATCATGACCCAAATTTTCTACCATCGGAATCGTGATGGCGCCTAGCCAAAGGATTGCTAGGCAAGCCATCATATAAAAATTAAATACGCTACTTCTTTAAGAAATTCATCAAACGACAATAATTTAAAACATAATGATTTAATAAAAATGCGGAAGTTATAATTACTCAAATATCTCAACATCATTATCCGAAATTTGGTGTCATAATTCACGAACTTCTAAAAATCACTACATATACCGATTTAAATAAAATACATCTATTCTCGAAATAAATGAAAACAAAAAAACTAGGACAACTGGAAGGGGACTCAAGGGTTTGCGAAAACCGACAAATTTACCTTCGGTCTCCTGTGGACTCAAGGCAGCAACCCAACTCTTATCAATGTGGTCTAGTACTGGAATTTGCATAGAAAGTGCATAGTGCAGTATCAGTACGATCGATCCCTATACAGGTAGATGCGGAGCCTAACCTCGGCGAAGTAGTGATAAGGCTAGGGCACGACAATAACATGAACTTGTGCAGTTAAATCTTATACTAGAAAATAATAACAATTGGAAATTTAAGCAGATAATAACGGGAAGGAAGAGAAACATGTTGAGGGGAATATAAAATCTTGTAACGGTACAGTAAAGAAATGCGGTAAATAACATGCTTTGCACCAACGAAAATAATAACATAGAAAACAAGTGCACGACATCACCGTTCGTGCTGTTACTCTCATCCTTACCATACGAAACAATGAAAACGACACGACATCACTCTTCGTGCATTAACTCTCTCATAACATGGCACAATATCACCCTTCGTGCATTATCAACAACAGAATATGTCACGGCATCACCCTTCGTGCTTTATCACTCACTCACAATACATTGCACGAGATCACCTTTCGTGCTTTAACACTCTTCCTCACCCAAACAATAGAACAATAACACCCGGCAAAGGAATCATCAATAACCAACCTCGTTTCAATATTTAACTTCATAATATAAATCTCTACTTGAATTGACACTCAACCAATATCCAAATTCCAGGAAAAACATGATAATACTTGTCTAACATGGAGAATAACCAGCTTAAGCATGAACAATATGGATAAAGAATACAACAGTTACAAGTATAAGACTCACTTACATGCTATGATTCTACGACAATGTATAGGTACTCGTCACTTCACCCATACGTCATACTCAACAACCAAACACATAGAAAATAAGGAAGCAACACCTAATCCCTCAAGCTAAGGTTAGCAATAGTACTTACCTCGATTCCACAACCGAACTCAAGCCTCAATTACCGCTTTTCCTCTAGATTTCACATCCAATACACTCGTATCTAATTATAATTAACTTAATAATCTCAATTATCGCTAAAGAAATCAATTCCAATGCACAATTGCATTTTTCCAATATTTTTCCCAAAGAGTCAAAAACTGACCCCGGGCTAGCTTGGTCTAAACTCGAGGTACGTAGCAAAACCCATTCGCCCATTCACCCCCAAGCTCAAATTTGTAATAAATTTTAAAATCCGACCACAAATCAAGGTTTAAATTCCAATTATATAAAAATCCCTAACCATCAAAACCTTAGATTTTAGGTTGAAAATTGATGAAATGCAATAGGTAATTGGAGAAATTAGTTTAGAATCATTTACCAACACATTAGGAAAGAATTTCTCTTTTGAAAATTGCCTCTAAGCCTTCTTATTTTTGAAAATATTAAATAATAGTAGTAAATTCCCATTTCTGCTTCTGTTTGTAAAACACAGAACATGTCTTTATCGCGTTTGCAATGGACCTGTTTCGTTCTCGATGCATTGCAGCCAGAAGGTCATTCACGTTCGCGGGCAAGGGACCACGTTCGCGAAGAGGAACTAAAAGATTTTCTAGCCCACCTCCATTTTACTCTATGCGTTCGTGTGATGCCAGTCGCGTTTGCGAAGAGCAGCCCCTAGTGCTCCACTTTCACGATCATGGCTTCGCGTTCGCGATAAAAAATCCCCTCCCCAGCCTATGTTACATTTCACTTTCGCGAGAGTATCTTCGCGAATGTGAAGAAGGAAAACGAGAAACAATGACTGCGGTAATTTATACAAGATTTCTGTGTATAAAACATCCCGTAGCGTATCCAATACTCACCCGAGCCCTCAGGACTCCAAACCAAATATGCAGACAAGTCTAAAAATATCATACACACTTACTCGCGCGATCAAATCGTCAAGATAACACCTAGAACTACGAATTTAACATCGCATTGCATGAAATATTCAAGAAAGTTTAAAAGTTCTATTTTCTCAACCAAAGGTCCGAATCATGTCAAATCGGTCCTATTTCTCACCAAATTTTATTGATAAGGTATAAATATCATAATCGACCCGTATATGGCTCCAAAACCAAAATATAGACCTGATACTAATGAGATCAACTATTAAACAAAATCTTAAAACCTTTATATATCCTGTTTAACAATTTTCATCAAAATTCATTTCTCGGGGCTAGGGACCTCGGAATTTGATTCCGGGAATATGCCCAGGTCCCATATTTACTACAGACCATCCACGACCGTCAAAATACGGGTCTGGGTCTATTCATTCAAACTGTTGTCCGAAATAAACTAAAATAAATTTTTAAAGGCAAAACTTAATATTCTCTCATATTTTCACTTAGAGGTTTTCCGGAAACACGCTAGGACTATACACAAATCGAGGAGAATGAAAATAAGATTTTGAAGGCCTCTGAACCCCTAATTGGGTTCTAAAATATGAGATGACCTTTCGGGTCGTCCAAATAGATGACCTGTTGTACATCATGTATTCAATATATTGTATGTATTTAACTGTATTCAATGTAATTATATAATTTCAATCTACAAATTATAAATCTATTTGTAAAGATACCCAATAAAATATATTTTAGTAAAGGTACAACCAAAAAAATGGATGGATTGAATCTCTGAAGATTGCTTTATTTTTGGGGTGTTTTTTAGTTGAGAATCTTTTATATAATTGGAAATACAAATTTTGCGTGTTATAATTGAGTTTATCGAGTTATTAGGAGTCTATTACGTTAATTGATTCATTTATCATTTTTAAACAGCTAAAGACCTTTTTTTTGCAGTTTTCCATCATACATATGAAAACAGTCTATCTTTAGCTGAAATTTCTTGTTTTCCGCCGAGTTTTGCAATTGTATTCATGCATACAGTAACTTGAATACATCGAATATAGTCTATAATAAGTGAAAAGATAACCATAAGAAGTAATTAAGTAAATGATAGCTATAACAAATTAATAACCACCTAACAATAGTCATTTCCGAAAATTCATCTTCAATAAAGTAGCTTGCTATGTCAATATGGAAATTCCATTTCAGTAACTTATCAGGTGCACCTTGTCCTCTAGTTGACATTATATATATATATATATATATATATGGCTACTCACATGCTTGGTTTAGTGTTACTAAATAATTTTTCTAGGCATAAGGATTACCAGCCTTTACTTGACAAGATGCGGGCTAGATTGAATAATTGAAATGCTAAGTGGCTTAGTATGGCGGGTAGGTGTACTCTCATAACATCTACCTTAAATAAACTGCCAAATCACATAATGCAAATTAGTTTACGCCCTACTAAAACACTCCAAGAGATAGACAAGATCCAAAGAGACTTTCTATGGGGTACTACAAGTGATAAAAGGAAATTACATCTCACTGATTAGAAAAAAGTCACAAACAACAAGTCAAATGGAGGCTTGGGTATTAAGAAAGCTAAGGATAAAAATATTGCTCTCCTTACAGGATTAGCTTGGATAATTCTCACTAACACACAATCCTTATGGGCTAAACCGCTAAAGTACTAATTAGCATTTATGGTAAAAAAAAAGAAGAAGAGCAATTAGCTCCTCAATTACCTGAAAAAGTCTTCTAATGGGTTGGAACATTTGTAACAAGGGGATTAGATGGCTAGTAAATAGACACTCAAGTATGAATATATGGAATACAATTGGATACCAAATTTCTAGTCTTCGCAATAACATTTCAAGTCCGTTAAGAAAAAAGAGGTAAAGCTTCGTATAAAAGACATATATGACACAAAATGGTGGAACTTAATGAAAATTTTCTTCGACCTTCCAAAACCTATTAAAAATGGCACAAAGGCTATTGAACAAGAGAAAAAGGAGCCTTATGTAAATACCATGGAATAAGGTTTGATCCTATTCATGGAGATTCTGCAACTATTCCAAAAATGGAAAGTTCTGACACAATTGGAATTTTTTTTTGGAAAGTGGAAGATATCCAAAAAGAGCTCATTTGGAGTCTACACCCAAGTGGTATATTCATAACATCCTCTTCATATAAGTTAATAGAGAGCAAAGACCCACAGTCTCACTCTATTAATTGGATTTGGGAGCTACACTGTCCTAACAAGATTAAGATCTTAATCTGGAAATTCTACTATATAAGGTTACCCGCAAGAGGCTATCTTGCTAAGATTGGTATTAATATTGATCCAACATGCTCAATATGTAAAAACACAAATAAATCTATATAACACATTTTTTGGAATGTCCCGTAGCCAACACCTTATGGAACAATTTTTCTTCTCTCATTTTGTTTGAATATGAAAATATTGTTTCTATAGTGGTGAATTTGGGTGAGAAGGAGTCTGAGATCTTTTGCTCGAAAATGGTGGGTGGTTGTTACGTCTTTTGTGGAAAATTATATTGTTTTTGGTGAAAATGTAAGGTTTTTTTTGGTGCTTATCGTTTTAGTGGTTGAAAGTACAAGATTTCGGGCTTTGCTTATGGCAGGATTTTCCGACGACTAAGATGAAGAAGATGGGGTATCGTTTTTAAGTGTTTACTTTTTTTTTTTAAATTTTTTGATGACGTGTCAGAATATTATTGGTGCGTGGTATACACTTGTTAAAAAAAGTGGACAAATATTTAAGTGGTGCGTATTAGATACACTTTTTAAAGGTTGAGTGTGTAATATTAATTTTCGCTCACAAAAAGTGTTAATATGGATTTGATCGATAATTCAGGTGTCAATTTATGTATTTTGCCTTGATACATGTGTGATACACAAATGATACACAGTGTCATACAAATATTAATTTTTTTCATGTTCTGCTTTTATTTTGAATTTTCAATTCAAACTACCTTAAAACATCATCAAATCATCACAAAACTGATATTAAAGCTCCTTAAGTTGTGCCTATTCTATTCTAATAACACCCACTCAAAACAAAGCAAAAATATGATTTTTTTGATACAAATAGCTAATTGGCTAATTTTAGTAACATTGTATCAATTAATCAATTTTTGTAATAAGCTATTTATAAATATACATAGCTGATAATTTCCCTAAGAAATAAGGTAACACATCTATCTCTTAATACCACTCAATTCTCTTTCTTATTTTTGACTCCACCAATTTTTTTTTTCTTTTTTTATAATTTTATTTTTGTTCTTTTATTTATGGGGTTTGGTAACTTCTCCATAATTGTTTTAAAAAAAACCTAGTGACATCTACCAAACCCTTAAAAAAAAAAAAAAAAAAAACTACCAACCTTCCAAGTTAAAATTAATTGACAAAAGTATCAATAATCTATGACTTGTCAACCAACACGTACAGTTCTTGAGGCACGATGTACAAGCTTCTAAATGCTTAAAACGTCATATATTCTCTTTCTTTTGGTCAGAAAACGTCATATATTCTCACCAACTTCAAGTATTTGACTGGCATTTTTAGTTTAAATTGACAATTTAACAACGCAAAATCAAAAGTTGGTGGGTCGTACTACAATGGTTGGCCATTCGGTATCGTGCTGGAAACTAAACCCGCACTTGTTTGAGGCATTATAATAAATAATTATCTAACAATCAAATCAATTAGGTAAGTGTAGCTAGTAAATTTAACAAAAATAGTACACTACAAAATCCATTATTACAAGTTAAAATTCACTGTAGTATAAAATTTTCTTTTAATTGAAAGTATAACTTGGAAGGAGAGTCTTGGAGTAATATTCTCTTTGGTTCAAAATAAGTGATTTTTTTTTAAGTGATTTTTTTTAAAATATTTTTACAAAGATTAAGAAATTCATTTTTTAGTATTAATTAACAATGAAATTGATTATATTAACCCTTATTAGCTCACATAAATACTCCTAACACATATTCCAACACTATTACTTCAAGGACAACGTAGGAAAAAAATAATTACTTTATTCTTGAAATCTGAAGAATTCACTTATTTTGTACCACAAAAAGGCCAAAAAATTACTTATTTTGGACCGAAGGAAGTAATAAAGTTATCTTCAAATGATCTGTAAGTTACGGGTTCGAACCGTAAAAATAATCATATAATTATATTTAGGTAGATCGTATATATCACACTATTTAAAATATACTCCCTCCGGTCCAAAATAAGTGATTTTTTGACTTTTTTCTATGGTCCAAAATAAGTGATTTTTTCGGATTTCAAGAATGACTTAATGATGTTTTTTCTACATTGTCATTGGAGTAAATAGTGTTGAAATATGTGTTAGAAGTGTTTATGTGAAATAGTAAAGTTAAAATGATTAATTTTATTGCTAATTAATGCTAAAATGTAACTTTCTTAGTATGCGTGAAAACATAAAAAAAAAAAAATTACTGGGAGAGTGAGTAAGTCTTTCCGGGATCCCGCGTGAGTACACACGTGATTGGCTTTTGTCGGTGTTATGTAATTTTGTTAAAATTAAAAAAGTGCCTTTTTGGCCTACTATTTTTGGGAAACTTTGAACTAATGCAAGTAGTAGTAGCTAATAGTAAGAAAAAGAGAGCGAGTCGTTGGCTCCTTTTCCCACTTCAATTCCGCTTCCTATAAATATATACACACAAATCACTCCCACTACACAATCAAATCTCCTCCTCTCTGCTCTCTCTTCTTCTTTGTGTTCTCAGATCTACGAGTTTGTTTCTTCTTCAAGGTATATACTTAAATCCACCACTCAATTCACTCTTTAAGCTCCGTTTTTCTCTTCACTAGATTTAGATCTAGAGTCTATCTGCATTTTTTCTTATATGATCTCATCATTTCTACTGTTTGCTTTTTGTTTTGTTTTACTATTAAGTTTCTACGTGAATGTACAAATTTTACGGATTCTAGCGATTAAGGTGACAACATTTTTTTGTTGTTATATAATTGGGAATTATTTGTTGTGTTACGCATACGTCAGGGATCGGATGCAGCCTAGAGTTTCCTGGAACTTAGTACTTTTGAAACATAACCTTAAAAATATAATGGATTCACATAGAATTTTAATCCTATATTCGCCTCTGGCATGAGTACTGACAAGTTGGCTCTGATCAGATCTCTTTGTCTATTAATGATGTTATCTATATTTTTTGCTTGTATTTTACTATCGTGTAATTGTAAATCAATTTAATTTATCTAATTGATAACTTGCTTTAGTAGAACGAGGATCTGTTACCAAAGTTGCAATTTTTTCGTCATGAATTTGGTAGTTTTACCTGTTAACTAGAGAGGTGTAATTGGATCTCATTGCTAAGATAAGAGTTACATTACGTCAGTGACATCTGTTTGACTGGTACCAAATTAGTGCTAACAGTGGTGAAATACTTTTGTTATCATGTGTGTAAATGTAATGTGTTTGGATTTGATACCAATTCCTTAAATTGTTAGATGCATGTCTGCTTGGTTTTAGCTGTCACTTGTGAATATAAGTTTGGAGTTGATTTTGGAATGAAAAGGTTTGGCTGTCTGCTTGTTAATGGATCTGGACTTATCTCGGGTCCCCATAGTTTATGTATTGCAAGTAGTGCAGAGTTTTTCAGGAATGCAGTGTAAATTTTGATCCTTTATGGGAATGTATGGTGTGTGTGTAAATTTTGATCCTTTATGGGAATGTATGGTGTGTGTGTAAATTTTGATCCTTTATGGGAATGTATGCTGTCTGAAATTCTTATAATCTAATTTTCTGTATTAAATGAGAGCCTTATACTTTAAGAAAAAATGAGTCTTATTATGTTAATCATATAAGGATATCCTGATAGACTTCTCCTGTTCCCTCTGAATGTTTGTCGCCAGTTTTCTGAGCTGTGACAATTATTGCGGTGAACTTTGTTTGATGAAACAAGAAACCTTGTGTTTTTCTTAAATAATAGAAAGCGTTGATGAGTCTACTCGAATTTTCTGAATTAGAAAAAATCAACCACTTGTTGCTGTTTTATCTTTTCACGGTATCTGCTACCGAGTGCAGAATCTTTCTCTATTGAATTCTTGGTTGTCATTGTTTTTAAGTTCTTGCTGCTTTCTATTGTCTCATAATCATCGGGGTTACGATCAACCTTTGCCTCAATTTCTTGTTGATTGAATGATTCAGGATTGCAGTCTTAATACATTCTCTCTATTTCAGGGCAGACATGGAAACTTTCTTGTTCACCTCAGAATCAGTCAATGAAGGCCATCCCGACAAGCTCTGTGATCAAGTTTCAGACGCCATTCTTGATGCTTGCCTTGCTCAAGATCCAGAGAGCAAAGTTGCATGTGAAACCTGCACAAAGACAAATATGGTCATGGTCTTTGGTGAGATCACAACCAAAGCCAATGTAGACTACGAGAAGATAGTACGTGATACTTGCAGAGGCATTGGCTTCACCTCACCTGATGTCGGCCTTGATGCTGACAACTGCAAGGTCCTTGTCAATATTGAGCAACAGAGCCCTGACATTGCCCAAGGAGTTCATGGTCATCTTACAAAGAAACCAGAGGAAATTGGAGCTGGTGACCAAGGGCACATGTTTGGCTATGCCACCGATGAAACCCCTGAGCTCATGCCCCTTACTCATGTTTTGGCTACTCAGCTTGGTGCCAAGCTTACTGAAGTGAGAAAGAACAAGACTTGCCCATGGCTCAGACCAGATGGCAAGACACAAGTAACAGTTGAGTACAAGAATGAGAATGGTGCCATGGTTCCTATTAGAGTTCACACCGTTCTCATCTCAACTCAACATGACGAAACTGTCACAAATGAGCAGATTGCCCAGGACTTGAAAGAGCATGTGATCAAGCCCGTGATCCCAGCTAAGTACCTTGATGAGAAAACCATCTTCCACCTCAACCCATCAGGTCGCTTTGTGATTGGTGGTCCACATGGAGATGCTGGACTCACTGGCAGGAAAATCATCATTGACACTTATGGAGGATGGGGCGCTCATGGTGGAGGTGCTTTCTCAGGGAAAGATCCTACTAAGGTGGACAGAAGTGGTGCTTATATTGTTAGACAGGCAGCAAAGAGTGTGGTTGCTGCAGGACTTGCTCGCCGCTGTATTGTCCAGGTTTCTTATGCAATTGGTGTGGCAGAACCACTCTCCGTGTTTGTTGACACTTACAAAACCGGAACCATTCCAGACAAGGATATTTTGGCTCTGATCAAGGAGAACTTTGACTTCAGGCCTGGAATGATTGCAATTAATCTTGACTTGAAGAGAGGAGGTAACTTCAGGTACCAGAAGACTGCTGCTTATGGTCACTTCGGCCGTGATGACCCTGATTTCACCTGGGAAACTGTCAAGGCCCTCAAGCCTAAAGCTTAAACAAGTTTACTCACAAATTTTCAGCCGATTAAATTTCTCATGATCATTATTCTTGTGGAAAAACCAATAAACAAGCTTCATAGCATACATTCGATATCCAAAATCTACTTTCAGGCTCCATCGAGCAGTGGGAGAAAGGGACTTCAAGCATTCTGAGATTTCCTAGTAGTTGGTCCTTTTGAATTATTTTTTAGGTGCAAGTATCAGTGATTTTGAGTGTCCATTGTTCCATTCGAGCACTTGAACAAGCTGATATGAACCACCTCTTCTGTTTGATATTAAATGTCGGTGTTCATTTATCTAATGGAAATTGCAGTCAGTTAATCTTTTGATTTTCACATCTGTGTTTATAGCAGTGTGTATGTCATCACTCCAGAGAAACAACAAACATCAGTACGATACGAACATCTGCAATTGATAAGAGTGATCTTCTTCCCGAAGGATTATCACGGCACATACATATATGATAGAAAATATACGACAAATATTTGGACATCTAACATCTTAGTCGTCACTTATTCACTCAAAGTAGGTATATGAAAAGCAAGATAAACACATGTATAACTGCAATTTAATTTCTCTGCGCGAACGCCAAATACTTTCGGGTACCGAGCTGCCTTTTTTTCTATTCAAGCAGGTTTTCACCTGCCCCGGTAAATGTTGTTGGAATCACTTGAGCATACTTTGAGGAGTCTAGATGATGGAGGCATTGCATATATTTCTCCCCTAAGGCAGGAATCGCACATGTCTTGCAAAACCAACCGTCAGAGCAATCAGGATTATCATTGCAAGCTCTCTTACAAGTTAGCCAACCATCTATTAGTAGATTTCTTTCAACCATTTCCATATCTATATCTAAGGGTAAGTTTCTCAATGCTGTCACTTTCATCTTCGGCGAGCTGATCATGAATGGATTAACTGCATATTAATTCAATCAACATTGAGTTAAACACTAACACAAAATGATATATATACACACACACTCAAAAGGCACAGCTAGTGGAATCTGAATTTTAGAGTGACGATTTCGGGTGCTAATGATTGAGTTCTAAATTTAATATTTATATATATTTGATGAGTTTCTTAATATAAAAATATATTATTTGAGCAAAAGCTGCTGGGTTAGGCCGAACCCCTTGCTCGGCTTCTGCCTGCGCCCCGGCAAACACTCAGAGGCGAAGCCAGAATTTGAACTTTATGTGTTTTATATTTTAAATCGGCGACTTGAAGTGCTAATAATTGTGTTGTAAAATTAATATATCCACATATTTAATGAAATTTTAACACAAATATATTGTTTGAACAAAAGTTACTGAGTTCGGCTGAACCGTATTCAGGCTTCTAGCTCCTCCCATACTCTTCATCTTACTTTATGTGGTCTTGTTTGCCTTAATAGAAAAATAAATATAGACTTTTGACATAAAATTGTCTTTTTCTTTTTGGATAAACTAAAATTGAAATTGTGCCATATAAATTTGGATATAGAGTATATATACTAAGAGATAGAGAGCTAGGAAGAGGGAAATGCAACTACTAACCAACAATCGCTAGGAGGAGAGCAGCGAAAAAGAAAGCAAATTTAATTCCAGCCATTGATAATGCTTTGTCTTAGAAAGTTGAAGTGGGAAAGTAGTGTTTGTTTGTAGTTCTTTCCTCAACTAATTATTAGGGGCATATTTATAGAATTTAGTGAAGGTCTCTAATGCTAATTTTGCGAGCTCCATTTAATTTCATAGATTTACATTTGAATAAGGGATAAAAACGTTAGATCGGGTAGTGACCTTTGAGTAATTGAGTTAATAATTTGCTAATAAGCTTAGTTGAAATGAAGACAGTAGTTTTAACTGTGACAAGTCTTTGAGCCACTAGATGAAAGGATTTAAGTTCTGTTAATGAATGTTTAGGCTGTTAGAACTATGTTCGTGTGATTAAGTTTCTTCATTGATAAAAGGAAATAATTAGGCAGTGAAATGGCTTAAGTAGGATAGATCTGAGATGATGAGAGGTTAATTCATAGTAAAACCAGTAGTATAATTATGTAACTGTGATCAACTCATTTAGTTTTTTTCAGGTTCCGTAAATAGTTTGTTGAATCATTCTAATCTGATCAAATCTCGTAGACAATTAAGTTGTGATTTTAGATCTTTCAACTAATAAATAATTAGACAGTAGTATAAATTCTTAGTTATGAACTGATAGTGATGATGATTTGTTGAGCTCTCATGTACATAGACAATTGACTTAGAACTACTGTTTTGTGTATTGATTTCCTTAATGATAAATAAAAGTGCAAGTTAATTCCTGTGTTAATTCCAAATGTGTGGGCTTGTTTTCAGTCAATTACTTATACCAGTATTATTCCTATTTTGTCTGGGCCTGATTAGTGGCATGGGCCTCGACCATGTTTATACAACTGAAAGGCTAGCAATTGAATGCCCAGGTCAAGTCTGGTTCTATAAAGACCTGGGCCTGCTTATAATATAATGAAGCCCACTCTAGAGATCTAGGCCCAATAACAACAAATTTGACGGGCCTGGAATTTAAGTACTGCAAACGGTTAAGGGAAAAACATGTATAGAAAATATAGTTAAACATTAGGATTTGACTTTTAACAAATGATTGGGACGAGCCTCGCACGATATTAAACAACGGGGCCCCCTTTTAGTAATGATATAACAACTAGACTCGGGAAGACTATTAGCAAATTCCATAGTCTTACCCAAAATAATTAAAAGCCGATAGACCATTTAGGGCACGATTTAATATACTTTCCTATGAACGAGTGTGCACTTGGTGCAACTCAAATCCTAAATCCCGGCAAAGCTGAGATATACCAAAAGTCACAGGCGTACTGGTTGCGGTGTGACTCGAGGCGTGTTTTCGCGATGTCGCAATTCTATAAAATATTAAAAGCACATATATGTTGTTAAAATCTGTAATGAGTCAAACAAGAGTCAAGAACGACAATTGAGCGACCGTGCTAAAACCACGGAACCCGGGAATGCCTAACACCTTCTCCCAGGTTAACAGAGTTCCTTATCCAGATCTTTGTTTCGCGAACATTAATAAAAGAGTCAATTTCCTCGGATTCGGGATTAACCGGTGACTTGGGACACCATTATTATCTCAAGTGGCGACTCTAATTATTTAAAACAAAATCCCGAACCGATTGTCCTTTAAGTGGAAAAACTCCTTCCTCTATGCTATTATATCCGTTTCGGGTATTTGAACATCGAGGTATACCCTATAAGCACCATTTATGCTTTCCGGGGGTAGTAAAAAGGGAGGTGTGACACTTATTCACCACCATTTCTGGATCAAGGAAAAAAGTTTGAGATTTTGTTTGTCTTTTGACTAAGCTTCAACCTTTGCTACTGCCTGATGAACATGCAAGCTCAAATCTTTTTCACCGGCTATTGTAACATGTCAAGGACAACCATTGATGTGCTTGCTATGAACTCAGTCGAAGAGAGAGGGAAATTTGGGAGATAAGGTAATTGTTCTATTGAAGCCAAAAAGAAGTCGGAGAAGTACATTGTACAAATACTGTTTTAACTACTAAAAACTAACTAGTCATTTATTTAAATACCATTATATACTTCAATTACCTAACTACTCATCCGACATCTATATTCGTAATATAAGAGATTACAATCACATCGAGTCGATCAAGCTGTCTTCAACGATAAAATATTATATTTGTGATAATAAACTTATAGAATTTGTAATATTCATATGATGCGCTCAGTAATACAATTGCCTTATGGCTTGTGATTGCCCGATCGAGGGGCGAGATATAATCTCTGTGAGTTCATGTTGGGCCAGTCGGGAGGACTTGAGGCTGGACCTTGTTTATGACTTGAGCATTGAGGTGCTAATTTGGTGAGTGGTGGCAATAGATAACGTTCTGAGGGTTTGAAACCCCGTATTTGTACTATACAGTGCTATGCCAAGATGATACACGCGTCGTGTGACGAGCGTGGTGGTATTATGACTGGGGATTTGGACTTGATCCTTCCCAATTGATATGTACTTGGGCTAGTAGCCATGTTTGGGGCCTTGTGCCGATCTGTAGAGTATTAGGGAGGCTTACTAATGGATGGGCTGTTAATCTATAGAGTATTAGGGAGGCTTACTAATGGATGAGCTGTTAATTGTTCGACTCTTATCTAATCTGTTGTGTAGCCCCGAGCTATGGGCGTGGTGATATTTACCATATCTCTTAATTGGAAGGTAAAGTGCCTTATGTGTAGTGGAACGAGTTCAAACTCGGGAAGACTAAAGTGATTATGCTATGTGTATCCTGGTGGAAGGTATTGTGCTGAAATGCTAAATTGAGGCGAGGTAGGTGGGCTGATTCTCATGTGTAATTGAAAGGTATTTGATATGTGTTATGATTCGAGCAGGTGTACAACGCATGTTCATGTAACAATTATGATGATATAATTTGTGTAGTATTGAGATTTAATGTTGTTGAAATACATTGTGATGTCTTGTTGAGCTGTGAATGTATTTCTAGGATGGTTTTGGTGATTCTCTGGCAGGTGGATAGGCCAATTTACAAAGGAAACTCTGTCGAAATTTTTGGAAAACTTGGGACTTAGAAAAGATTTTTGTCACCTAAAGAGTAGGCTTAACTATTGCATGTGAATGAATGCAAGAATTGCAGAAGAGTTAATATTTCTGATGATTCGAATCTCCGCCGAAGCTTGTAAATGACTTGAGTTTAATCTAACTAGAACTTTGTGGAATCATTTGAGTAAGAATGCTATAAATGGCTAAAAGTGCTTTGATGTATGGCTCCGAGCTAAGTTGGGGAGGTTGTTATTGATTAACTGATTGCACTATTGTGTGCTTGTGTTGGCTCTGTCTCGAGGTATGTTGGAAAAAATTTTGATTTAAGGTTATGGTGCTTCGTAGATGTGAAGAAATACTAGGATATTGTGAACTTATGCTGGTAAAGAATGTTCGGTGTATGGAAAAGAAAGATAGCTAATTGTATTTGTATGTAATCATGTTCTGCGGTGTCAGAGATCTAGCAAAGCATGAGTGGTTCTGTTTAATAATACAGTTGAATTACATCTGAATAAGGGTGAATGACGCTCGAGAATTTGTGTTATGGAGTTCAAGATTTTTGCTTGTAACAGTCAGGTGTCTTAAGATTGTGCATGTGGCTAAAGACAGTGGTTTCGTTAGAAGAGATCAAGATTTGAGTTATATTATATTAATGATGGGATTCTAAGTAACCGTATTGGAAGGTAATGATAACGAATTCAAATCGCAGGAGGTTCTCCAAAAATAATGTATTGTAGAATGTGGTACTTCTGGGAAACATTGAGAGAGTATTCAGTGGCCTATGTCTTAGACCGTGTGGTCTTATGTACGAGTCTTGTGTGGTAACATGAGTTGATGTATTATGGCGCTACAGTAATGGCTAATATTAAATTAAGGATAAAGCAGAAAGGAAACTGGGTGAATGGATCAACTTGTTAATAAACCGAAACGACATGAGAAGGAATACGATTAATTCCTGGTATATGTTGAAGTAATGAGTCTCGCAGATATTGTGCAATAAAGCTTTTGAGTGCTGGCAGTTGTGCAACTCGATATGGGTATAAGGACTCAGTCCTGGCACTTTAACTTATGCAATATAATTGTAATTGGTAGAAAGAGTTTATGATGTGTTTTACCGTGGTTTGAAAATGAGTGTATTTTTCCTGTTGGTATGCAAGGCTTGGAATGTGTGATGAGTTTTCTCTATATGAGATCATGAAAGTTCTTGACTAGTTGAGTGCGCCGATGTTTGCGGCGTAGGAAAGGGATATGAATTTCCATGTTGTCTTAGTGTGGTATGGTATATGCGATGTGTTATGGAAAGTTGATAATGGCATATTCAAGGTTTTGAGATCAGTTCATAATATATGGGAAGTCATTAAAGTTATTGAGCAGCGCGGACAGCTGCAGGTGATTTAAGAATCGATCTTTCTGGTGATTAAGGACAATGGTACAATTATTCTAGTGAATTGGCAGGGAATATGGTCCAAAATGACAAGGTAATGTAAACTGATAATATCTAGTGGTATGGTGGTATTCTTTTGTTGGATCGACTGTAATAACTGAGTCGTTGATGGCATAGTGAAATTTCTGAATGACTTTCGTGGTATGAATGGACGCTTGATGTGCGTTATGTATTCGTACAGTGGAGTACGAAATCAGGCATAGTGATTCATGTGTTGTATATGTGTTGGAGACTTGAAGTTCTCGTTAGTCCGCCTATGCAGTGGTTGTATATCGTGTGTATCGACACCGTTTTGTGATTACTGGAAATCGGAAGCCCTAGTGGCTTTCTCTCACAACTTGATATGACGAATTCGGATTATGATACTTGATTGCTGACTGGTTGTCATGGGTCAGGTTGTCTAGACCAATGTGATATGGACTATGATGGAATGGCACAAATTGTGTAACAGAGTACATCAGAGTATGCTCCAGCGGGGTAGTTGTACCTCAGGACTAGCGGACGGCTGGTGGGTATTGCTTTGTCAGTTGGGCCTTCGTGGCGGATATCGGTGCAGAGGTTTCTACCATGGGTTTAGTTTCGGTATTGGGGAACTTTGTCAAATGCATTTCTTGTGGCCGAGCTTGAGGCTATATATGTTTACTGTAATGAGCAATTCGACTTGATGTGCATTTCCTTTTGCGAGAGTTATGCGTGGATCGGGTGGCACACCGCCACGGGTTATTTGGATCGAGTGGTACGCCGCCACAGGTATGGTATCTGGATCGGGTGGGACGCCTCCACGGGTATGTCATTGGAGCGGGTTGCACGCCGCAACAGTGTAATGTGAAAATAGAGTTAGTTATATGTTACCTGGTATACAATACCTCCTGTTTTCTGAGGAAAAGTCCGTATTGAGTATCGCTTGGCGAATGGCACATCGGTTGTGTTCTTTCAGGATTTGATAGCATACATTAATTGTTTCACCATGGGTGAGGTCGATTGCTTGAGTTCAGACCTAAATATGTGTGTGGCTGACCGTTTGATCTTGGTAACTTGAGGTGCTCCATGAGCAATGGTGTTTGGATTGAATCATGAATCGTGGCAAGGCCACGTGATGTTATGACCTATCGAGGAGGATTCAGGTACTCTATTTCTATAATGCGAGACGCGATCTCAGTTCTATGTTATGATGGCACAGAGGAATTGAATTACAGCTCTCTTGTTGAAGACAGTTGTCATGATTTGAGTATGTTCGGATGTCTCTATTGGAGCCTGTGTTGTGCTCGTCGCGGCTTAGGCCGGTGTTGAGGTGTCATATCACCAATGCGGTGTGTTAAAATCAAAATGATCATGTGAGTCATTAATGAGTGTGAGCATATGTGATTTCAGTTGGTTGGAAAGGTAAAAATCGAGGTTTGGCTCTGAAATCTATTGTGGTATGAGTCAAAAGGGAAATGGATTCATGAATGGGTGACCTCAGAGATGTATTCGATATATCGCGTGTTCGGTTGCCGTGGGCGATATATGAAGGTGTTGGACTAAGACTTTAGCTAATGAAAAAGGTTTTTCAGCTAGTATTTGGTTACTGTGGCCAGTTGTTGTGATTAGAGACTATCGTCTCGAGTGATTGGGTTGTTGATACATCGTATGATCTTAACCGGAGTCGTGAGTATGGGTTATTGCAGTGGATTCTATTGTATCCTGAGTATAGGCATGGGATTAGCAATTGGTATATGATTTCAGGAAGTGCAATATGGTTTATGGTTCTGATGGACTGCGAAATCCCAGCTATATGGTATTATCGGACTTATGTGAGATAGGGTGATGTGTGATCGCCCGAATATATGCTTGGTAAGGTCATTCAGCTATTGGGTTGCTTCTAGTACCACTCTAGTACGCTCGAGGACGAGCATTTGTTTAAGTTGGGGAGAATGTGATGACCCGGCCCGTCGTCATGGGAATTACCACCCCGTTACCTTTCATTTATGTGTTTTATGCTTTCATATCGGTGTTAGAGTCTACCGGGTGAGTTAGGAGTGAATTGGATTGAAAATGAGGCATATAGCCCTTTTGAAGGAAACTTGAATATGGAAAGTCAACATGGAGTTGACTATTTAGATAGAGGGCTCGAAATCGGATTCTGATGATTTGGTTAGTTCTGGGAGGTGATTTGTGACGTAGAGGAGCGATCGGAATTGAATTTGGAGGTCCGGTGTAGAAATAGGCTTGAATTGGCTAAAGTTGAATTTTGGCGAAATCCGAACGGTAGGTGAGATTTTGATCCGGGGGTCGGAAATTTCCCACAATTTCTGTAGCTTCGTCATGTGATTTTGGATATGTTCGCAAATTTTCAGGTCATTCGGACGTCGTTTGGTCGGGTTTTAGATTGAATGTGTAATTCGGAAAGTTTTAAGGAATTTAGGCTTGAATTCGATGTGAATTATGGGTTTTGATGTTGTGAGACGTGTTTTAAGGGTTGGAACAAGTTCGAATCAGGCATTAGGATGTGTTGGTGTGTTTGGATGAGGTCCCGGCGGCCTCGGGGTGTTTTCTGATGGTCAAACGGGAGGAAATCATGGAAATGCAGGTTTTGTTGTTTTCGCTCCTGCGGAAATGGGAGCGTAGGAGCGAGTCCGCAGGAGCGGACATGGGAGCGCAGAAGTACTGTTGATCACTGAAGCGGAGCTGGGCTGCAGGGGCGGCACCGCTGGTGCAGAAGTTGAGCCGCAGAAGCGGTCCAGGGTCATAAGATGAAGGATCCGCAGAAGCGGAAGGGTAGCCGCTTAAGCGAGTCCGCAGAAGCGGACTCCTACTCGCAGAAGAGAGAAATCCCGCAGGGGCGGAAGAATTTCCGCAGGAGCGGACGCGCAGGAGCAGTCCGTGGCTCGCAGAAGCGGAAAGTGGCCAGTCAGGCCTGGGTTCGCAGAAGCGACCAATTTGTCGCGGAAGCGGTTCCGCAGAGGCGGAAATGGTCCGCAGAAGCGGAAATCGCAGAAGGATTAATAATACCATAACTTAGAAGTTTCAGAAACATTTCAACATTTGGGGTCTCGACTTTAGAGGCGATTTGGGCGATTTTGAAGAGAAATTCAAGGGAATTCATCAGGTAATCAAATATGGACGCAAATTATGATTAGTATTGATAATATTATGCAATTATCTCATGAAAATGGAGGAATTTGGGGTATTTTATGGAGGTTTTAGCCCTAGGCTTGAACCTTAGAAAAATCAAGGATTTGAGTGGGCAAATGGAGTCCGAATTTGGTAAATTCTATATGCCTAGACTCGTATTGAGACGAGGGTTCCAAATATGTGACTTTCGTAATTTTTTGAGAAGCGTACCGGAAGTCGGGTTTTGACAACTTTGTCATTTTTGGTGTAAATTGAGTTGTTTTGACTGGGTATCGTTCCATTGGTCTAATTGTTGTGTTTCTACTGTATTTGATCAGATTCTACGCGTGCGGAGCTTGATTCTCGTGGCAAGGGCATTGCGGAGTAGTCGTCGCGCCGTATTGAGGTGAGTAATAGATGTGGGTGATGACCGGCGGGTTCGAAACCCCGGTATACCACTTTGTGACGCTGTATAGCGGCGAGACACACACTCTCTTGTGAGTGCGGGGTCGATCGTGATTTGGGGACTATGGCTTAGTCCGACCTGTTGTTACTGTGTTATGATATAGGTTATTCTTGAGCCGTTGAACCTCCTTCTCGGATGGTTGCATATTATATTGTGACATTGGCTACTCTTGAGCCGCCAAACCTCCTCCTTGGATAGTTGAGTATACTTGTGGGCTGTGAGCCAGTTACTGGATCCGCGAGGATCATTTTCATTGTCTTGTGATATTGACATGCTAGTTTACTACCAGTCCGTAGCTATTACTGTTATCATGTTATTTCCAATCTCTAGAACTTTGATATTACTGCTTTCAACTGAAAAATGATAAAAGTGTTTTCAAAACGACTCTTGAGCCTGCGAGGCTGCATTTGCATATTAGCTGACTTGTAGTGGATCGGGCTATGCGCCGTAGGGGTATATATGTTGGATCGGACTGTACGCCGCAGTAATATTGTGCTTGGGCTGTAGGAGCCCCTCCGGAGTCTGAACCCCTACGGTGAGCACGGGTACCCAAATTGGATCGGGCTACGCGCCGTAGCGGTCATTTCATGCATTGCATTGCATTTAGCTACACCTGCTAGCTATTATACTTGTTGTTGATATTGTTGGCTCTCTACTGTTGATATTGAACTGTTACAAGGTATTAATTACAGCTTTACATTGTGCTTTACTGTGGATTTCATATCTACGCTGTCTTACCCCTGTTTATTACCACTGAGTCTGGCAGTACTCATTTTACTCCCTGCACCTTGTGTGCAGATCCAGGTACCTCTCAGCAGACTTGATTCGGTAGCTACTTGGAGGCATTGTGCGGGATAGTCGAGGTAGCTGCAGCATCCGCAGGACCTGACTCCCCTCTTACTGTCATTTCTTATCTTGTTGTATTTCCTTTCCGCACTGAGTTTGTTATAAACTTTTTTACACATATGTTCTTTAGAGGCTCATGACTCTTGACCCTTCGGTCTATGGGAATTGCTATGTGTTGGGACTTGGTTCCCCATTTTCGATTTATATATCACTGTTGTTTTATGATTTGATATGTTTAAATGGGATAAAGTGAGCTCCTAGCTCTGTTATTGCTATTGATTGGTCCGGCTGGTCTAGCAGTGTGTTGGGCGCCATCACGACCGGATTTGGGGTCGTGACAAAGAGAGTACCAACACTACTCAAAGATAAGTTCTATAAAGCGGTGGTTAGACCAGCTATGATGTACGGGGCTGAGTGTTGGCATGTTAAGAACTTACATATCCAAAAGATGAAAGTAGCAGAAATGAGGATGTTGAGGTAGATGTGTGGCCACACTAGGATGGATAAGATGTATGTGCCTCCCATTGATGACAAGATGCGAGAAGCGAGGCTGAGATGGTTCGGGCATATATAGAGGAGAAGCCCAGATGCTCCAGTAAGGAGGTGTGAGCGGCTGGTTGTGGAAGGCACTAAAAAAGGGAGAGGGCGGCTTAAGGAAGTTTTGGGGAGAGGTGATCAGGCAGGTTATGACAAGGCTTCAGATTTTCGAGTACATGATACTTGATAGGAAGTTGTGGAGGTCGAGTATTACAGTTGTAGGCTAGGAGCTAGTTGAATCTTGCATTACTTTGCCTTACTTTGTTCCTTTGTCAGCCTAGTACTATAGGGTTTTGTCTAAGATTAATAGGGGCAATATCGTGTCTTACTATTTTCTATTTTCGACATAGGATTCATTTACTAGCCATTGTTCTTGCTTTGATTTTTCTTCTATCATCTCTCTAGCAAATAAGGTGGAGTGGGCAAGGCAGAGAAGACAGGAAAACACAAGCTGAAACCTCAGCATTTCCATTACCTGCGGAAGTAAAGGAAGCATTTCCGGTGAATAAGAACTAGAACTTCCATTCGGTCGGGAGCTAAGAGAGATTGCAAAGGTTTTAATAAGAGAGTTCCTAGCGTCTTTCGCTCTCTCTTATTAGAAGAAGGAAGGGGCGCAATCCCACTCAGTTCGAAGAAGTAGCTCTTTCAGCTAATCCATACTTTTCCTTTCCCATTTTATGTTCTTATTTTTTCAATGATCTTTGTGGTGATTCTAATATTCTTCCTTTTTGTCTTTCTATTATCTTGAGCCGATGGTCTTTCGGAAACAACCTCTTTACCCCTTTAGGGTAGGGGTAAGGTCTGCGTATACATTACCTTCCCCAGACCCCACTTGTGAGATTTATTGAGTTGTTATTATTGTTGTTGTTGTTGGTGTTGTTTATACACAAGTGCACCGATCTCCAATATATTATGCTACACCGTCCCTGTTGCAGCAAAATAGTGGCTATTATTCAATGACTTTGCAAATGCTAACTATTTTTGAGTGACCAGTTTGAAAAATAGCTAATCCGTTTTAACGTATAAATCAGTTGCACATACAACTTCCTCAATCACGTAAATTCTAATGCATATATAAACATATGCTAGTTTTGTTTTAATCTATGTATATTGTAGGTATCATCCCTGTTCTTCTGTCTAGTTTGGTCTATTTCCTTTTGATTGCTTTTTGCATTATACTTTATCTAAAGAAAGGACGTTGATTTCCTTATTACAGTATTTTAGTTGATTTCCATAATAAGGTCCTAGATTACTGAGTAGGAATTCGAAGACAATTCTAGATGTGTTTGGTACCCATGTCCAATGACATTCGTGATTTTTGTGTGATAAATTAAAATTGGAGTGACTAAATAAGTTTTTTACTCAAAATCGTTTTCGCGTGCATATGTTATGTGTATATGATTAGTTTGATGGATCTAGAATTAAAATTTATGGGTTAGAATTTGCAACTCTATAATATCTTATTTAATTTAATACGTTTAAAATTTATTATTTGTAATATTTAAAGATCCTTTTGGCAAAAATACAGGCTATAAGAAAAAGTTATAGATTTTATTGAATTAATAGTTTACATATTGGATAAGTTTTTAGCTGAAGTGTGTGATGACCCAAAAGGTCAAGGGCCTGATATATCCCTCTACTTTGTTTTATTGTTCAATCCTGTCGCCCGTTATACTTTCTGTCCAAATTTACTCTTGCCGTCAATCAAAGATCTATATTTGCCCCTATTTTAACGGCCAGGACACATGGCACATTCTGAATACGGAAAAGGGCCTGATATATCCCTATACTTTATTTTATTGTTCAATCTTATCCCTCGTTATACTTTCCGTCCAAGTTTACTCATGCCCTCCATCAAAGTTCTATATTTGCTCATATTTTAATGGCCGGGACGCGTGGCATATTTTAGGAGAAAGAACCAGTACAGAAACAAAAAAACTCGAAACCGACTTAGAACCCATGACCCTCATGCTCGTTTTTCCTCTCTTACTTTTTTCCCAAACTTCTCTTAAATAAATACTTTTAATCTGTGTAAGAGATTATCTTAGTTTGACAAAGAGATGAGGTTCAGGAAATAAGGTTATGTCATCTCTTTGCTTGTTGCCAATATTTTTTTCTTTACTTCTATTTTCTTATTCCTCACTCCCTTACATTTTTTTCTTCCTCTTCTTATTTTAACAGTAGGGACACGTAGCATATTTTAGGAGAAAGAATCAGTACAAAAACAAAAGAATTCCAAACCCCCTAGAACCCATGACCTGCATGCTCCGTTTTTCCTCTCTTAATTTTTTTTCAAACTTCTCTTAAATAAAAACTTTTGAATCTGTGTAAGAGATTATCTTAGTCTGACAAAGAGATAAGGTTCAAAAATACAATTTTCGGCACCAGCGTGACTTTGTGAATGGTCTTGAGTACTTGGTCATGTATGAAATCTTACTATATTTGTTTTAGCCGTAGAAATTACTTTCCCAACTTCATATAATTGTTCGAAATTGGAATCAACCTCCTATCGTTGTTTTGAGATCGCCGGAGAAAGAATTCCATCAAGCTCGTCTGAAGTTTCAAATTTTCTGTCACACCTATTTCAATTTTTTCTTAAATCAATGAGATTGAAAAAATACATATGCAAAGAACTATAGGCGACTTCAAGTAGTTTTATTGTCATGGTGGAGTTTCATTCAGGTAATAAGAAGAGGAAGAAAAAAATGTAAGGGAGTGAGGAATAAGAAAATAGAAGTAAAGAAAAAAATATTGGCAACAAGCAAAGAGATGACAGAACCTTATGTCTTGAACCTTATCTCTTTGTCAAACTAAGATAATCTCCTATACAGATTATAAGTATTTATTTAAGAGAAGTGTGGAAAAAAATTAAGAGAGAAAAAACGAGCATAAGTGTCATGGGTTCTAAGTCGATTTCGAGTTTTTTTGTTTCTGTACTGGTTCTTTCTCCTAAAATATGCCACGTATTCCGGCCATTAAAATAGGAGCAAATATAGAATTTGATGGAGGGCATGGGTAAACTTGGACGAAAAGTATAACGAGGGATAAGATTGAACAATAAAATATAGTATAGGGATATATCAGTCCCTTTTCCGTATTCAGAATGTGCCACGTGTCCCGGCCGTTAAAATATGGGCAAATATAGAACTTTGATTGACGGCAAGGATAAATTTGGACGGAAACTATAACGGGGGACAGGATTGAACAATACAACAAAGTAGAGGGATATATCAGGCCCTTTTCCGTTTTTATAGTGTGATGACACAAAAGGTCATCACTTATTTTTATAATAAATTCTTCATTTCCAGGCCTTAGAAACCTCTTTTAGCATCATCTCGATTTGCGTGGATTGTCCGAGCGCGTAGCCAAAATGACTTTATGAGAAAATATGTGAAAAATGATAAATTTTGACTATAAAACAAATTAATTTGACTTCGGCCAATGTTTTGGATAAACGGACTGGAACCCGTGATTTGATGGTCCGGGAGAATCCGTAGGAAAATATGAGACTTGCGAGTATGCCCGAAATTGAATTCCGAGGTCCCAAGCCCGAGAACTGAATTTTTAAAGAAAATTGTTTTCTGAAATATTTAAAGGAATTGGAAATGAATTATGATTAGAACATATCCAAAAGATGAAAGTAGCAGAAATGAGGATCGATGTTGAGGTGGATGTGTGGCCACACTAGGATGGATAAGATGTACGTGGCTCCCATTGATGACAAGATGCGAGAAGCGGGGCTCAGATGGTTCGGGCATGTATAGAGGAGAAGCCCAGATGCTCCAGTAAGGAGGTGTGAGCGGCTGGTTATGGAAGACACTAGAAAAGGGAGAGGGTGTCACACCCCTTTTTTTAACCAAAAACAAACTTTCTACTTAAACCCTCTTAAATAAATAAAAAGAATTTAGTAAAAAAGCTTGAAAAGGGTTTTTCAATTTTGAAAGTGACAAAAATGTGTGTTTAAAAGGAATTAACTCAGAGTCGCCACCTGACATTGATTTCGGTGTGCCAGGCCACCGTTTTTAAAATGATTTACCTTTAAAACACTTTAGACTCCAAAACTAAGTCTGCACCAGAGATTCGGGTAAGGGGGTTCATTTGACTCGGGGAGAAGGTGTAGGCATTCCCCAAGTCCCGTGAAGGTCACGATTGCGTACTCGATCAAGTTGGCTTTCAAAACATTCATATTGAGGTAAAACACACAAAAAGCAAAATAAACACATATGAAGCTCGAGGTCGTCCCCACCTAATAAAAGAAAATGAAAAGTAAAAGAAAGGAAAATTCTAAGCTAACCTATACTAGACTTTTTACCATGCTTGTGAAGGCCTTCGAAATATTTACATAGTTCTTCGAGGCATACCCCAGATAATAATATATACAAACTCTTCGGGGCATTCCCCGGATAAATTTAACTACGGGAACGACCTCTCACCTCGTATTAACAAAATCTTAAAGGCTTGCCTACCCGAGTGTGGTCGGCCTAAAGCATGCTCCTAACGTTAAATACAAATAGGATAACTAAACTTAGTTTCAAAGCCTGATTTCACGCATAAACTACCACCAAATTTATCTTGATTTAAATTAACATGATTCTCATCCTCTTGAAAACCGATCCCTCGACCCCGTTGATTATTTCAAGGTTAATAAGATCCTAGTGGAGTTCTTACTTAGTAATCTCATTTTAATTTGGGCAACCAATACTACAAAAACAATTCACTCACCAATTCAATGAAAACAACAACCAGATCAATTCATTTCAATCAACAGACAAACAGTAAGTCATGAAATCAAGTAAAAGAACGATAAAGAAAGGGAAGAATAGACCTTTAATTGAGCAGCGAGCAAAGAAGCTAACGGGGAAACGAACAAGATGGAATCCTGAACTGAACCTCGTGCTCAAATGAATCTGAAAATCAGCTTTGAGGCAATTTCGAACGAACAGCAATTGGAATTCGAATCGGTGTCGGGTCTTCGACTCCAAACTCGACCTCAATCACACTTTGAGTAGAAACTCGTTCGAACTGATTTAATATTTACAGTATCTAAAATCCATGACGGATGAGCTCGAATCGAGAAGATTGACGATTTCACTGAAACTAGATAGGAAAACTTAAACTGAAATATCGGGCCTCGACAATGCAGCAAATTCGAACCTGACCTCTTCAAACTCAGCCAACAATGAACGAATGAGGTCTCTATTGGAAAGTCAGCGTTTAACCCAGGCCTCGACAACGGCGATTAACAACCAAACAAATTACGACATAAGCAGAATTCAACTCATCACCATTGAAATTAGCAAGAGCAAACACAAGCAGAATTCGACTTATCTCCAAACATTCATATCAAAACAGAATTTTACAAGCTCAACAAATGAGATCCGAAGGTAACAGAAGAAATTGCAACGACTAGAGATGTCGATGAGATGGAAACTCGACTACAATCTCACACGAATTTAACAACTAAATTTTGATACAATTTGATAGAAAATTAAACCGGAAATCTCGAGTCGAACCTCAATGGAACCTCGAATCAAACCTCAGCACCTCAATCGAACTCCATTTTTAGACCGAAAATTTGAAGAACAGAAGCCCTAGCTTTGAATTCAGTTGCCAAGTTGGAGAAGAGAATATAGTACATATATTTGGTTCGGATTATCTTGTTGTGTGTGTGTGCGCGTTGTTCGGCGGCTGTGAGGGTTCTCGTTTGGGTGTTCTAGGCGTGAAGTTCGCAACTGGGGGTGGTCATTAGATGCAGAAGCGGCGGACAACATGTGGTCGTTAGGGTCTTGCTAGGGGTCGTTCATGGAGTTTTTTTTTATGTTGATGAAGAAGGAGAAATGGCCGCTGGTCGATGAAGAAGGAGAGCAGCAGAGGCGGCGGTAGCTTTTGTCTGGAGGAGAGGGTGGCTGGCGGCTGTTCTTCAACTTGTTAGCTCTCTAGGGTTTTTTGTTTTGTTTTGGGTTATGAAGGAGAAGGGTTGGGCGGCTGTCGTATATTTTCCTCTAGGGTTTGTTTTGTGTCTAGTTTATTGAAGATGAGAAGATTAGGGTTGTTTCTTAGGTGTGGGGATTAAATCTAGGCCATAGGATCTAAGGTGATGGGTGGTTCAGATTTAAAAGGGAATTGGGGTGGGTCAATGGGTTTGGACTGGGTTGAAAATGGGTTAGGAATGTTGGGTAAGGTGTTTGGGCCTCAGATTTGGGCCTTAACATTAGGTTAAAAACAAATACCCAAGCCTTAATTAAATTACTTTTAAAATAAGATAAATATATTACGTAATGCAAAAATTAATTTAATTAATTAAACTAAATTATATATATATATAATATGAAACTATTTTTTTGTATTTTTTTAATTTTATGATAAAAATAATGTAAAAGAGTTAAAATTAGTGTAAATAGCTATATGAGACCTAAATTAATTATTCTACGCTAAAACGGGTGAAATTTCGGGGATGGTCAAAAATTACGTGTCTGCAGTGCCCCTCTTTGACTGAAAATACAAAGTATTTTCAGTCAAAGAACGACTAGACATGATTTTTGACCTGACCCTTATTTAAAAGACCAACTAGAAGAAAATAGAATGTGACCGAGCTCCGGTATCTGAGCTGCCTACATATCCTCGGCTATAGAGGAATCAGGCCACGTGTAGTTCAGAAGTGTATGAGATGATGAAGTTTACCAAGGTGGAGAGTCGAGTCGAGTGCCGTCGAGGTTCCGGTTCACGGTCCTGTTATTACATCAAGATCACATCAAGATCAGAAAATGAAAAAGACTAACTAACCTATTAACTATGAGTTACAAGATTCCTATCTCTAAGTCTTCTGAAGATTGATCTTGATTCTTGAATGGTTCTTCATGCAGACTTCAGATCCGAACCTTGATGCTCGCTAGATGCAGGTGTTAGCTCCTTTTCTTCTGCTTTTCGAATCAAAACTGGACATACAATGCTTGTGACTTTAGTCATGTCTTTAGCGATCCACCTCTTGTCTCGGCCTCTGCATTTTGGACTCACCTCCCTTTTCTCTTTTTTTTTTCTTTTTCTTTTTCCTTTTTTTTTTCTTTTTCTTTTCTATTCTGGATTGAAATTACTTATGTTGATCACCTCGGATTATTGACTCGCATTCTTGCCGCGAGCTTCTGCTACTTCAGCACGAACTGATTTCTGAAATGATTTTCCTCATTGTCCAGGTGGGCGCCTGACATTACAACAAAACAAACAAAACAAAAGAAACTTTTCTGCCCCAGTTTGGGACTGGGGCATAAATGTGAATATTAATTGGACTATGCTACCTACAAAGCTCTCAAAATTCTAAAATTAAATCCCATTATCTAGGAGGGTCCTGAGAATTCCAAAATTAAATCCCATTATCCAGGCGGGTCCTGAAAATTCTAAAATTAAATCCCATTATCCAGGAGGGTCCTGAAAACTTAAAACTAAATCCCATTATCCAGGAGGGTCCTGAAAACTAAAAACTAAATCCCATTATCCAGGAGGGTCCTGAAAACTTAAAACTAAATCCCATTATCCAGGAGGGTCCTGAAAACTTAAAATTAAATCCCATTATCCAGGAGGGTCCCGAAAACTTAAAACTAAATCCCATTATCCAGGAGGGTCCCGAAAACTTAAAACTAAATCCCATTATCCAGGAGGGTCCTGAAAACTTAAAAGTAAATCCCATTATCCAGGAGGGTCCTGAAAACTTAAAATTAAATCCCATTATCCAGGAGGGTCCTGAAAACTTAAAATTAAATCCCATTATCCAGGAGGGTCCTGAAAATTCTAAAACTAAATCCCATTATCCAGGAGGGTCCTGAAAATTCTAAAATTAAATCCCATTATCCAGGAGGGTCCCGAAAACTTAAAACTAAATCCCATTATCCAGGAGGGTCCTGAAACTTAAAACTAAATCCCATTATCTAGGAGGGTCCTGAAAACTTAAAACTAAATCCCATTATCCAGGAGGGTCCTAAAAACTTAAAATTAAATCCCATTATCCAGGAGGGTCCCGAAAACTTAAAACTAAATCCCATTATCCAGGAGGGTCCTGAAAACTTAAAACTAAATCCCATTATCCAGGAGGGTCCTGAAAACTTAAAATTAAATCCCATTATCCAGGAGGGTCCTGAAAACTTAAAATTAAATCCCATTATCCAGGAGGGTCCTGAAAACTTAAAATTAAATCCCATTATCCAGGAGGGTCCTGAAAATTCTAAAATTAAATCCCATTATCCAGGAGGGTCCTGAAAACTTAAAATTAAATCCCATTATCCAGGAGGGTCCTGAAAACTTAAAATTAAATCCCATTATCCAGGAGGGTCCCGAAAACTTAAAATTAAATCCCATTATCCAGGAGGATCCTGAAAACTTAAAACTAAATCCCATTATCCAGGAGGGTCCTGAAAACATAAAATTAAATCCCATTATCCAGGAGGGTCCTGAAAACTTAAAATTAAATCCCATTATCCAGGAGGGTCCTGAAAACTTAAAATTAAATCCCATTATCCAGGAGGGTCCTGAAAACTTAAAATTAAATCCCATTATCCAGGAGGGTCCTGAAAACTTAAAAATTAAATCCCATTATCCAGGAGGGTCCTGAAAACTAAAAATTAAAATCCCATTATCCAGGAGGGTCCTGAAAACTAAAAATTAAAATCCCATTATCCAGGAGGGTCCTGAAAACTTATAATTAAAATCCCATTATACAGGAGGGTCCTGAAAACTTAAAATTAAATCCCATTATCCAGGAGGGTCCTGAAAACTTAAAATTAAATCCCATTATCCAGGAGGGTCCCGAAAACTTAAAATTAAATCCCATTATCCAGGAGGATCCTGAAAACTTAAAACTAAATCCCATTATCCAGGAGGGTCCTGAAAACTAAAAATTAAATCCCATTATCGAGGAGGGTCCTGAAAACTTAAAACTAAATCCCATTATCCAGGAGGGTCCTGAAAACTAAAAACTAAATCCCATTATCCAGGAGGGTCCTGAAAATTCTAAATCTAAATCCCATTATCCAGGAGAGTCCTGAAAACTTAAAACTAAATCCCATTATCCAGGAGGGTTCTGAAAACTTAAAACTAAATCCCATTATCCAGGAGGGTCCTGAAAACTTAAAGCTAAATCCCATTATCCAGGAGGGTCCTGAAAACTTAAAATTAAATCCCATTTTCCATGAGGGTCCTGAAAACTTAAAATTAAATCCCATTATCTAGGAGGATCCTGAAAACTTAAAATTAAATCCCATTATCCAGGAGGGTCCTGAAAATTCTAAAACTAAATCCCATTATCGAGGAGGGTCCTAAAAATTCTAAAACTAAATCCCATTATCCAGGAGGGTCCTGAAAATTCTAAAATTAAATCCCATTATCCAGGAGCGTCCTGAAAATTCTAAAATTAAATCCCATTATCCAGGAGGGTCCTGAAAACTTAAAACTAAATCCCATTATCCAGGAGGGTCCTGAAAACTAAAAACTAAATCCCATTATCCAGGAGGGTCCTGAAAACATAAAACTAAATCCCATTATCCAGGAGGGTCCTGAAAACTTAAAACTAAATCCCATTATCCAGGAGGGTCCTGAAAACTTAAAATTAAATCCCATTATCCAGGAGGGTCCTGAAAACTTAAAATTAAATCCCATTATCCAGGAGGGTCCTGAAAATTCTATAACTAAATCCCATTATCCAGGAGGGTCCTGAAAATTCTAAAACTAAATCCCATTATCCAGGAGGGTCCTGAAAATTCTAAAATTAAATCCCATTATCCAGGAGGGTCCTGAAAATTCTAAAATTAAATCCCATTATCCAGGAGGGTCCTGAAAACTTAAAACTAAATCCCATTATCCAGGAGGGTCCTGAAAACTTAAAACTAAATCCCATTATCCAGGAGGGTCCTGAAAACTTAAAATTAAATCCCATTATCCAGGAGGGTCCTGAAAACTTAAAACTAAATCCCATTATCCAGGAGGGTCCCGAAAACTTAAAACTAAATCCCATTATCCAGGAGGGTCCCGAAAACTTAAAACTAAATCCCATTATCCAGGAGGGTCCTGAAAACTTAAAAGTAAATCCCATTATCCAGGAGGGTCCTGAAAACTTAAAATTAAATCCCATTATCCAGGAGGGTCCTGAAAACTTAAAATTAAATCCCATTATCCAGGAGGGTCCTGAAAACTTAAAATTAAATCCCATTATCCAGGAGGGTCCTGAAAACTTAAAATTAAATCCCATTATCCAGGAGGGTCCTGAAAACTTAAAATTAAATCCCATTATCCGGGAGGGTCCTGAAAATTCAAAAATTAAATCCCATTATCCAGGAGGGTCCTGAAAACTCTAAAATTAAATTCCATTATCCAGGAGGGTCCTGAAAACTTAAAATTAAATCCCATTATCCAGGAGGGTCCTGAAAAATTAAAATTAAAATCCCATTATCCAGGAGGGTCCTGAAAACTTAAAATTAAAATCCCATTATCCAGGAGGGTCCTGAAAATTATAAAACTAAATCCCATTATCCAGGAGGGTCCTGAAAATTCAAAAATTAAAATCCCATTATCCAGGAGGGTCCCGAAAACTTAAAATTAAAATCCCATTATCCAGGAGGGTCCCGAAAACTTAAAATTAAATCCCATTATCCAGGAGGGTCCCGAAAACTTTAAAATTAAAATCCCATTATCCAGGAGGGTCCTGAAAACTTAAAATTAAATCCCATTATCCAGGAGGGTCCTGAAAACTAAAAATGAAAATCCCATTATCCAGGAGGGTCCTGAAAACTAAAAAATTAAATCCCATTATCCAGGAGGGTCCTGAAAACTTAAAATTAAATACCCATTATCCAAGAGGGTCCTGAAAACTAAAAACTAAATCCCATTATCCAGGAGGGTCCTGAAAATTCTAAATCTAAATCCCATTATCCAGGAGAGTCCTGAAAACTTAAAACTAAATCCCATTATCCAGGAGGGTTCTGAAAACTTAAAACTAAATCCCATTATCCAGGAGGGTCCTGAAAACTTAAAGCTAAATCCCATTATCCAGGAGGGTCCTGAAAACTTAAAATTAAATCCCATTTTCCATGAGGGTCCTGAAAACTTAAAATTAAATCCCATTATCTAGGAGGATCCTGAAAACTTAAAATTAAATCCCATTATCCAGGAGGGTCCTGAAAATTCTAAAACTAAATCCCATTATCGAGGAGGGTCCTAAAAATTCTAAAACTAAATCCCATTATCCAGGAGGGTCCTGAAAATTCTAAAATTAAATCCCATTATCCAGGAGCGTCCTGAAAATTCTAAAATTAAATCCCATTATCCAGGAGGGTCCTGAAAACTTAAAACTAAATCCCATTATCCAGGAGGGTCCTGAAAACTAAAAACTAAATCCCATTATCCAGGAGGGTCCTGAAAACATAAAACTAAATCCCATTATCCAGGAGGGTCCTGAAAACTTAAAACTAAATCCCATTATCCAGGAGGGTCCTGAAAACTTAAAACTAAATCCCATTATCCAGGAGGGTCCTGAAAACTTAAAACTAAATCCCATTATCCAGGAGGGTCCTGAAAACTTAAAATTAAATCCCATTATCCAGGAGGGTCCTGAAAACTTAAAATTAAATCCCATTATCCAGGAGGGTCCCGAAAACTTAAAATTAAATCCCATTATCCAGGAGGGTCCTGAAAACTCTAAAATTAAATCCCATTATCCAGGAGGGTCCTGAAAACTTAAAATTAAATCTCATTATCCAGGAGGGTCCTGAAAACTTAAAATTAAATCCCATTATCCAGGAGGGTCCTGAAAACTAAAAATTAAATCCCATTATCCAGGAGGGTCTTGAAAACTTAAAATTAAATCCCATTATCCAGGAGGGTCCTGAAAACTTAAAATTAAATCCCATTATCCAGGAGGGTCCTGAAAATTCTAAAACTAAATCCCATTATCCAGGAGGGTCCTGAAAATTCTAAAATTAAATCCCATTATCCAGGAGGGTCCTGAAAACTTAAAATTAAATCCCATTATCCAGGAGGGTCCTGAAAACTTAAAATTAAATCCCATTATCCAGGAGGGTCCTGAAAACTTAAAATTAAATCCCATTATCCAGGAGGGTCCTGAAAATTCTAAAATTAAATCCCATTATCCAGGAGGGTCCTGAAAATTCTAAAATTAAATCCCATTATCCAGGAGGGTCCTGAAAACTTAAAATTAAATCCCATTATCCAGGAGGGTCCTGAAAATTCTAAAACTAAATCCCATTATCCAGGAGGGTCCTGAAAACTTAAAATTAAATCCCATTATCCAGGAGGGTCCTGAAAACTTAAAATTAAATCCCATTATCCAGGAGGGTCCCGAAAACTAAAAATTAAAATCCCATTATCCAGGAGGGTCCTGAAAATTTAAAATTAAATCCCATTATCCAGGAGGGTCCTGAAAACTTAAAATTAAATCCCATTATCTAGGAGGGTCCCGAAAACTTAAAATTAAATCCCATTATCCAGGAGGGTCCTGAAAACTTAAAATTAAATCCCATTATCCAGGAGGGTCCTGAAAACTTAAAATTAAAATCCCATTATCCAGGAGGGTCCTGAAAACTAAAAACTAAATCCCATTATCCAGGAGGGTCCTGAAAACTTAAAACTAAATCCCATTATCCAGGAGGGTCCTGAAAACTTAAAACTAAATCCCATTATCCAGGAGGGTCCTGAAAACTTAAAACTAAATCCCATTATCCAGGAGGGTCCCGAAAACTTAAAATTAAATCCCATTATCCAGGAGGGTCCTGAAAACTTAAAATTAAATCCCATTATCCAGGAGGGTCCTGAAAACTTAAAATTAAATCCCATTATCCAAGAGGGTCCTGAAAACTCTAAAATTAAATCCCATTATCCAGGAGGGTCTTGAAAATTCTAAAATTAAATCCCATTATCAGGAGGGTCCTGAAAACTTAAAATTAAATCCCATTATCCAGGAGGGTCCTGAAAACTTAAAATTAAATCCCATTATCCAGGAGGGTCCTGAAAACTTAAAATTAAATCCCATTATCCAGGAGGGTCCCGAAAACTTAAAATTAAATCCCATTATCCAGGAGGGTCCTGAAAACTTAAAATTAAATCCCATTATCCAGGAGGGTCCTGAAAACTTAAAATTAAATCCCATTATCCAGGAGGGTCCTGAAAACTTAAAATTAAATCCCATTATCAAGGAGGGTCCTGAAAACTTTAAAATTAAATCCCATTATCCAGGACGGTCCTGAAAACTCTAAAATTAAATCCCATTATCCAGGAGGGTCCTGAAAACTTAAAATTAAATCCCATTATCCAGGAGGGTCCTGAAAATTCTAAAACTAAATCCCATTATCCAGGAGGGTCCTGAAAATTCTAAAACTAAATCCCATTATCCAGGAGGGTCCTGAAAATTCTAAAACTAAATCCCATTATCCAGGAGGGTCCTGAAAACTTAAAATTAAATCCCATTATCCAGGAGGGTCCTGAAACTTAAAATTAAATCCCATTATCCAGGAGGGTCCTGAAAATTTTAAAATTAAATCCCATTATCCAGGAGGGTCCTGAAAATTCTAAAATTAAATCTCATTATCCAGGAAGGTCCTGAAAACTTAAAATTAAATCCCATTATCTAGGAGGGTCCTGAAAATTCTAAAACTAAATCCCATTATCCAGGAGGGTCCTGAAAACTTAAAATTAAATCCCATTATCTAGGAGGGTCCTGAAAATTCTAAAACTAAATCCCATTATCCAGGAGGGTCCTGAAAACTTAAAATTAAATCCCATTATCCAGGAGGGTCCCGAAAACTTAAAATTAAATCCCATTATCCGGAGGGTCCTGAAAACTTAAAATTAAATCCCATTATCCAGGAGGGTCCTGAAAACTAAAAATTAAATCCCATTATCGAGGAGGGTCCTGAAAACTTAAAATTAAATCCCATTATCCAGGAGGGTCCTGAAAACTTAAAATTAAATCCCATACTAAATCCCATTATCCAGGAGGGTCCTGAAAACTTAAAGATAAAATCCCATTATCCAGGAGGGTCCTGAAAACTTAAAGATAAAATCCCATTATCGAGGAGGGTCCTGAAAACTAAAAAATTAAATCCCATTATCCAGGAGGGTCCTGAAAACTTAAAATTAAAATCCCATTATCCAGGAGGGTCCTGAAAACTAAAAACTAAATCCCATTATCCAGGAGGGTCCTGAAAATTCTAAATCTAAATCCCATTATCCAGGAGGGTCCTGAAAACTTAAAACTAAATCCCATTATCCAGGAGGGTCCTGAAAACTTAAAACTAAATCCCATTATCCAGGAGGGTCCTGAAAACTTATGATTGGAAGGTCTTTCTTTGGATCGTAATGCAGGCTTTTGGATGGGATTTAAAAAGAAGGATATAAAGGCTCAAAATATTTCATCGTGGGTTAAAGATTACAACTTTCAGAAGTGTATTTCTTCAACAACCATAACTTCTGCCCCAGTTTCATTCTTTGGGGATTCTTGGACTTTACTTTTATTGTGACTGAACCTCAGAGAGTGTCACGACCCAAATCCGGTCGTGATGGCGCCCAACAATCAAGCTAGGCCAGCAAGACCAACAATTTAATTATCACAAAATACCAGTCCCCAAATGGACAACCCAAGAAGAATATATGAGTTTAAGAACTCCAATACTAGTAATACTGAACAAAAGTACTGACACTCCCAAAGATCCGGAGTCACAAGTCTAGAGCCTCTAATAAAACCCAATAGGAAATAGAGAGTACGATATAGAAGTACTCAAGTCCGAATACAAAATATACAATAACAACTGGAATGAGAGGAGGAGCTAGGCTCTGCGAACGTAGGCAGCTACCTCAGCAACTCGATGTGACAATGTAAACGCCGGAGATGTCCGTCTACTGCTCCTGTGTACCTGAGTCTGCACACAAAAGGTGCAGGGAGTAGGGGTGAGTACTAAGTACTCAGTGAGTAACAAATATATACGTGTAGCTGACAGTGAGAAATCCACAAAATACCACAAAATGAAGCTACACTACGGTCCGAATCTCCTACGAACTAGCAACAATAATTCCATACAGCTACCACAAAGTAATCCAACAAATACAAATGCAATGCAATGCACATAACTGCTACGGCGTGTAGGCCCGATCCAGTTTAACGTCGACGGCGCTCACTGGGGGTGTGTACAGACTCCGGAGGGGCTCCTACAGCCCAAGCGCAATACTGCTGCGGCGTGCAGGCCCGATCCTCACATCAACCACTGCGGCGTGCAGCCCGATCCCATACTCAGTCCACAATAAGCAATTAAGTCACAAAACAATTCATTTTCCTTATTTCCGGTTCTCAATTCATAATTTATGAAAAATACTTTAACTTTATTAAGTTTGTAAAAGCCGGTGACTTAGCATTTCAAAAGTGTGATTTCAATTTCCAGGACTGAGATCAGTGATTTAAGCAATTATAGCTATCACATAAATATTGTCCTCTAAGGACGCTACAGATCGGCACAAGGCCCCAAACAAGGCTTACAGCCCACAAATATATCAAATACAGTGTATTTCTAACACTAACAACATATTATTCATTTCCGGGATGGACCAAGTCTCAATCCCCAATCACAATCAATCCCGCACCTGCCACGGTGTGCGAGCCACGCCCTATTAGCGTCACAATGTGCTAAGCCGGGGTTTCGAACCCTCAGGCTACAATATACACAAACTACTCACCTCTAGCCGTTCGTAGAATCGTCCGCGATGCCTTTTCCTTTGAATTTCGTTGCCTCGTGTGTAGAATCTAGTCAAATAACAATAATTATATCAAATACGGGTCAAAGAATCATAACCCACTTCAATTCATATGAAATTCGCAAAATTACACTAAGTTGGTAAAACCCGACTTTCGGTACGATTCTCGAAAAATTACGAAAGTCTCATATTCGGAACCCTCATCTCAATACGAGTCTAAGCATATCAATTTTACCAAATTCGGACTCCATTTGCTCATTCAAAACCTTAATTTTCTAAAGTTCAAACCTAGGGTTAAATCTTCCATGAATCACCCCAATTCTTCCATTTTCATGATATAATTGCATAATAATACCAATACTAATCATAGTTTAAGTCCATAGTTGCTTACTTGATGATTTCCCTTGAGTTTCTCTTAAAAATCGCCCAAATCGCCTCTAAAGCCGAGACCCAAATGTGTGAAATGTTCTGAAATTTTTCTCACTTCTGATACACTTAACTTACAGCGATTTTCGCTTCTGCGGAAGAATTTCCGCTCCTACGCGTCCGCTTCTGTGGAGGATGGATCGCTCCTGCGGATATTTCCGCTTCTGCGGCTAGACGTCCGCTTCTGCGGACTCGCCTAAGCGGCTCCCCTTCCGCTTCTGCGATGGTCGCTTCTGCGACTCCCAGCCCGCCCCCGCGTTTCCGCTTCAGCGTATAATGATCCGCTTCTGCGGATATTTCCGCTTCTGCGGCTCCTGGTCCGCTTCGGCGCACCCGCTCCTGCGCCCAAAATTCCGCAGGAGCGGAAACAACAGAAGCAGTGCACCAGTTTCTGCAATTTTCCATATTTTGCTCCCGATTAACCATCCGAAAACACCCCGAGGCCCCCGGGACCTCATTCAAACACACCAACACATCCTAATTCCTTATTCGAACTTGTTCCAATCATAAAAACACCATCCTAAACATCAAAATCACCAATTATCCACGGATTCAAGCCTAAGTTTCTTCAAAACTTTCAAAACTAACATTCGATCCAAAACCCGATCAAACGATGTCCGAATGACCTGAAAATTTGCAGACATATCCAAAATCACATAACGAAGCTACAGAAATTGTCGGAATTCCATTCCGACCCCCGGATCAAAATATCACCTACCATCCGGTTTTCGCCAAAATTCAACATTCGCCAATTCAAGCTTAAAACTACACGGGACCTCCGAATTCAATTCCGATTGTTCTCCTAAGTCATAAATGATCCCCCGGAACTAGTTGAATCATCGGAATCCGGTTCCGAGCACTCTAACTCAATAGTCAACTCTTGGTTGACTTTTCATTTTCAAGTTTTCTTCAAACATGCTATTTGTTTCATTTTCAATCCAAATTACTCCTAACTCACCCGATATACTCTAATACTGTTTTAAAAGCATAATATATGTAAATTCAAGGTAACGGGGTGGTAATTCCCGTAACGACAGGCCGGGTCGTTACATTCTCCCCAACTTAAACAAACGCTCGTCCGCGAGCGGGTTAAGAAACATACCTGGAGCATCAAACAAGTGTGGATATCTGCTCTGCATTTCCTGCTCGGTCTCCCAAGTTGCTTCCTCCACGGGACGACCTCTCCACTGCACTTTCACTGAAGCTATATCCTTAGATCTCAGCTTACGAACTTGTCGACCCAAAATGGCTACTGGTTCCACATCATAAGTCAAATCCTCATCTAGCTGTATCGTGCTGAAGTCCAACACATGAGACGGGTCTCCGACATACTTCCGGAGCATAGATACATGGAACACGGGTGAACTCACGACCAAGCGGGTGGCAAAGCAAGCATATAAGCCACCTCCCCAACTTTCTTAAGCACCTCAAAAGGTCCGATGAACCTTGGGCTCAACTTTCCTTTCTTTCCAAACCTCGTAACACCCTTCATAGGCGAAACTTTCAACAACACCTTCTCACCTACTGAATAAGACACATCTCGGACCTTCCGGTCTGCATAAATCTTATGACGCGACTGAGCTGTGCGTAGTCTCTCCTGAATCACCTTCACCTTATCTAAGGCATCTTGGACTAACTCTGTCCCTAACAACCTAGCCTCGCCGGGCTCGAACCAACCAACTGGAGACCTACACCGCCTCCCATATAAAGCTTCATACGGTGCCATCTGAATGCTGGACTGATAGCTATTATTGTAAGCAAACTTCGCCAAAGGCAAATAATCAGCCCATGAACCACCAAAATCAATGACGCAAGCACGCAACATGTCCTCCAATATCTGAATAGTACGCTCAGACTGTCCATCCGTCTGTGGATGAAATGCTGTGCTCAGCTCTACCTGTGAACCCAACTCTCGCTGAAATGTCCTCCAGAATTGAGATGTGAACTGGGTACCTCTGTCCGATATAATGGAAATAGGAACTCCATGCAATCTCACTATCTCACGGATGAATATCTCTGCCAACCGCTCCGAGGTATAGATAGTACACACTGGGATGAAGTGAGCTGACTTAGTCAACCTATCCACCACCACCCAAACCGAATCAAACTTCCTCGTTGTCCGAGGGAGTCCACTAACAAAGTCCATAGTAATCCTTTCCCACTTCCACTCAGGAATATCAATACGCTGGAATACACCACCAGGTCTCTGATGCTCATACTTGACCTGCTGACAGTTTAGACACCGAGCCACATGGCTCACAATATCTTTCTTCATCTTTCTCCACCAGTAATGCTGCTTCAAATCCCGATACATCTTCGCGGCTCCTGGATGAATAGAATACCGCGAGCTATGGGCCTCTTCCAATATCAACTCACGAAGGCCATCAACATTGGGCACACATATCCGGCCCTGCATCCGCAATACACCATCACTATCAATAGTGACATCTCTAGCATCATCATGCTGAACTCTGTCCTTAAGGACAAGTAAGTGTGGATCATCATACTGGCGCTCTCGAATACGATCATATAAAGAAGAACGAGCTACTACACAAGCCATCACCCGACTGGGCTCAGAAATATCCAGCCTTACCATCTGATTAGCTAACGCATGAACATCAACTGCTAGGGGTCTCTCCCCAACTGGAATATACGCCAAACTGCCCATACTAATAGCCTTCCGGCTCAATGCATCAGCCACTACATTGGCTTTCCCGGGATGGTACAAGATAGTAATATCATAGTCTTTAAGCAATTCAAGCCATCTCCATTGCCTCAAATTTAGATCTTTCTGCTTAAACAAATGCTGAAGGCTGCGGTGGTCTGTATATACATCACAAGATACACCATATAGGTAATGCCTCCAAATCTTCAAGGCATGAACAATAGCGGCTAACTCCAAATCATGAACAGGGTAGTTCTTCTCGTGGGGCTTTAGCTGACGAGAAGCATATGCAATAACTCTACCCTCCTGCATCAACACACAACCGAGTCCAACTCTGGAAGCATCACAATACACCGTATATGACCCCGAGGCCGATGGTAACACAAGTACTGGAGCTGTGGTCAAAGCCTCCTTGAGCTTCTGAAAGCTCTCTTCACATTCATCAGACCACACAAATGGAGCATTCTTCTGTGTCAGCTTAGTCAACGGTGAAGCAATAGATGAGAAATCCTGAACAAACCGACGATAATAGCATGCCAAGCCGAGAAAACTCCGAATCTCTGTAGCTGAGGAAGGTCTGGGCCAATTCTGCACTGCCTCAACCTTCTGAGGATCAACCTAATACCATCACTGGACACTATATGTCCCAGAAAACCCACAGTATCAAGCCAGAACTCACACTTAGAGAATTTTGCATAAAGCTTCTCTTCTCTCAACCTCTGCAATGCCACTCTCAAATGTTGTGCATGCTCCTCCTGGCTGCGTGAATATACCAGGATATCATCAATAAACACAATCACAAAAGAATCAAGGTACGGCCGAAATACACTATTCATCAAGTGCATGAATGCTTCTGGGGCATTAGTCAAACCGAAAGACATCACCAGGAACTCGTAGTGCCCATATCGCGTCCTGAACGCTGTCTTCATAATATCCGAGTCCCTGATCTTCAACCGATGATAGCCCGATCGAAGATCAATCTTAGAAAATACACTAGCTCCCTGGAGCTGATCAAATAGGTCCTCAATACGAGGTAACGGGTACTTATTCTTCACTGTTACCTTGTTCAACTGCCTGTAATCAATGCACATTCTCATTGTGCCATCTTTCTTCTTCACGAACAACACGGGTGCACCCCAAGGTGACACACTCGGACGAATGAAACCCTTATCTAAGAGTTCCTGAAGCTGTTCTTTCAATTCTTTTAACTCTGCTGGTGCCATGCGATATGGAGGAATAGAAATGGGCTGAGTGCCCGGCACCAAGTCAATACCAAAGTCAATATCTCTGTCAGGCGGCATGCCTGGTAGGTCTGTTGGAAATACATCCGGAAACTCCCTCACAATGGGGACAGAATCAAGACTGGGTGTCTCGGCCTCAACATTTCTAATGAAGGCCAAATATGATAAACAACCCTTCCCGATCATCCGTTGGGCCTTTATAGGAAATCACCCTGTTTGACACATAATCAGTCAAGCCATGCCACTCAATCCTCGGATTACCTGGAATAGCTAGTGTGACTGTCTTGGCATGACAGTCCAGAATCGCATGGTAAGGAGATAGCCAATCCATGCCTAGAATTACATCGAAATCTACCATGCCCGGTAGTAATAAATCAACTCGGGTCTCCGGACCCCCAATAGTAATAATACAGGATCGATATACCTGATCCACAACAACAGTATCCCCCACTGGGGTAGACACATGTACGGGCAAAGCAAGAATACCACGGGTCGTACCCAAATGATGTGCAAAGTAAGTAGAGACATAAGAATAGGTGGATCCGGGATCAAATAAGACAGAAGCATCCCTGTGGCAGACTGAAATAATACCTGAAATAACCGCATCTGAAGCGCTAGCATCCTTCCTGTCCGGAAGAGCATAAAAACGAGCATGACCTCCACCAGTACGATCCTCGCCCCTGGGGCGACCTCTGGATACCTGGCCACCAGTCCTAGCTGACTGTGCTGGCGCTGAAGAAACATGAGTAGAAGACGAAGGCTGATCCCTCCGCTGTGACCTCTTACGAAGCCACGAGGACACTCTCTCCTGATATGGCCCAAATCACCACACTCAAAACAACGGCCTGAAGATGGGAGAAGGGGCTGCCGAGGACCCCTCGCTACGGATGAATCTGTCTTCGAGGAAACGGAGAGCGAGCTACGAGTCGGAAGAGCACTCGGTGCGGTGACTACTGCGGCGGCCTCGCGACCACGATAACCTCGCTGGCCTCGACGACCACGATCGGATGAAACCCCATCTGGACTGCGCACGTCCAGACTGATGAGATCCGAAGGAGCGACCTCTGCTATCCTGAAATTGGCCCCTAGACGGAGCACCACTGTAACTGCCAGTGCCACGATGCCTCTTAGCCTCTCTCTCCTCTCGCTCTGCGGCGATCTGTCTCAATGTGACGGGCGGCATCAACCACCTCCTCAAAGGTAACTGTAGAAACTCTCTCCCGGGTCGTCAATATGCGGATGGGATAAATAAGACCATCGATAAATCTCCGGATCCTCTCCATGTCGGTAGGAACCATCCACGTGGCATGACGGGCCGGTTGTGTGAATCTCGTCTCATGCGATTAGCTGTCATCTCTCCTCGCTTCAACCACTCGAGCCGACGTCGCGGCTCCTCTGCGAGGGCGGGGGCACGTGCTTCTCCAAAAATACCGCGGAGAGCTGCGCCGCAGTGAGGGGCGCTGCCCCAGCGGGGCTACGCCTCTCAAAATCCTCCCGCCACTGGAAAGCTGCACCTGTGAGCTGGAAAGTGGTGAATGAAACAACCGCTGGACTCTAGAATACCCGCGGTGCGCAGCATACGCTGACATCTGTCAAGAAAACCCTGGGCATCCTCGCCCTCAGCTCCGCTGAATGTCGGAGGCTGTAACCTCTCAAATCTCTCCAAACGACGCTGCTCGTCGTCGGGCATAGCCGGAACCATATAAGCAGGAGCTGGTGCAACGGGCGCAGCGGGCTGACCGGCTCGGGTGTGTGAGCCACGGGGGTATGATTCCCTCCCCCTGCACGTGAAGAAGATGCTGCGGCCGGTGGCGACAACTACTGTGCCAAGCACATGCACACGCGATAATATACGAGCCAAGGTCTCCACGAAGACCCGGTATCACGATAGGCACTGCCGGTCCTGAACCCGAGCTGTCGGAGCGTTCGCCGGCTGGAATACGGTCACGAGTACGGTCGGCCGGTGGGTCGGCGAGTCGCTGGTCTCTGCTGCCTACCTCTACCACGACCACGGCCTCCGGGTGCCAATGGTGGTCGTCGCCACGTCCGTTAGCTCGTGTTCTCGCCATACGCGAGAGAATAGAATATGGAAAGATTTAATTTCATGATAACACAAATCGCACGATATGAATTCAAGAAAATGAGGTTTTTCCTAAAGTTTATGTAGCCCTTCGAAGATAGATACGGACGTCTACGTACCGATCTGCGAAAGCCTACTAAACCGGCTCATGACTCGCGAGTCCTAATAACCTAGAGCTCCGATACCAACTTGTCACGACCCAAATCCGGTCGTGATGGCGCCCAACAATCAAGCTAGGCCGGCCAGACCAACAATTTAATTATAACACAATACCAGTCCCCAAATGGACAACCCAAGAAGAATATATGAGTTTAAGAACTCCAATAATAATAATACTGAACAAAATTACTGACACTCCCAAAGATCCGGAGTCACAAGTCTAGAGCCTCTAACAAAACCCAACAGGAAATAGAGAGTACGATATAGAAGTACTCAAGTCTGAATACAAAATATACAATAACAACTGGAATAAGAGGAGAAGCTAGGCTCTGCGAACGTAGGCAGCTACCTCGGCAACTCGATGTGACAATGTAAACGCTGGAGATGTCCGTCTACCTGCTCCTGTGTACCTGAGTCTGCACACAAAAGGTGCAGGGAGTAGGGGTGAGTACTAAGTACTCGGTGAGTAACAAATATATACATGTAGCTGACAGTAAGAAATCCACAAAATACCACAAAATGAAGCTACACTACAGTCCGAATCTCCTACGAACTAGCAACAATAATTCCATACAGCTACCACAGAGTAATCCAACAAATACAGATGCAATGCAATGCACATAACTGCTACGGCGTGTAGCCCGATCCCATTTAATGTCGACGGCGCTCACTGGGGGTGTGTACAGACTCCGGAGGGGCTCCTACAGCCCAAGCGCAATACTGCTGCGGCGTGCAGCCCGATCCTCACATCAACCATTGCGGCGTGCAGCCCGATCCCATACTCAGTCCACAATAAGCAATTAAGTCACAAAACAATTCATTTTCCTTATTTCCAGTTCTCAATTCATAATTTATGAAAAATACTTTAACTTTATTAAGTTTGTAAAAGCCGGTGACTTAGCATTTCAAAAGTGTGATTACAATTCCCAGGACTGAGATCGGTGATTTAAGCAATCTTTAGCTATCACATAAATATTGTCCTCTAAGGACGCTACAGATCGGCACAAGGCCCCAAACAAGGCTTACAGCCCACAAATATATCAAATACAGTGTATTTCCAACACTAATAACATATTATTCATTCCGGGATGGACCAAGTCTCAATCCCCAATCACAATCAATCCCGCACCTACCACGGTGTGCGAGCCACGCCCTACTAGCGTCACAATGTGCTAAGCCGGGGTTTCGAACCCTCAGGCTACAATATACACAAACTACTCACCTCTAGCCGGTCGTAGAATCGTCCGCGATGCCTTTTTCTTTGAATTTCGTTGCCTCGTGTGTAGAATCTAGTCAAATAACAATAATTATATCAAATACGGGTCAAAGAATCATAACCCACTTCAATTCATATGAAATTCGCAAAATTACACTAAGTTGGTAAAACCCGACTTTCGGTACGATTCTCGAAAAATTACGAAAGTCTCATATTCGGAACCCTCGTCTCAATACGAGTCTAAGCATATCAATTTTACCAAATTCGGACTCCATTTGCTCATTCAAAACCTTGATTTTCTAAAGTTCAAACCTAGGGTTAAATCTTCCATGAATCACCCCAATTCTTCCATTTTCATGATATAATTGCATAATAATACCAATACTAATCATAGTTTAAGTCCATAGTTGCTTACCTGATGATTTCCCTTGAGTTTCTCTTAAAAATCGCCCAAATCGCCTCTAAAGCCGAGACCCAATTGTGTGAAATGTTCTGAAATTTTTCTCACTTCTGATACACTTAACTTACAGCGATTTTCGCTTCTGCGGAAGAATTTCCGCTCCTACGCGTCCGCTTCTGCGGAGGATGGATCGCTCCTGCGGATATTTCCGCTTCTGCGGCTAGACGTCCGCCTCTGCGGACTCGCCTAAGCGGCTCCCTTCCGCTTCTGCGATGGCCGCTTCTGCGGCTCCCTTTCCGCTTCCGCGATTCCGCTTCGGCGGAAAATGCTCCGCTTCTGCGGTGCCCAGCGCTTCTGCGCTCCTGGTCCGCTTCAGCGCACCCGCTCCTGCGCCCATAATTCCGCAGGAGCGGAAACAACAGAGACAGGACTCCTCAAACCTGCAATTTCCATGTTTTTCTCCCGATTAACCATCCGAAAACACCCCGAGGCCCCGGGACCTCATTCAAACACACCAACACATCCTAATTCCTTATTCGAACTTGTTCCAATCATAAAAACACCATCCTAAACATCAAAATCACCAATTATCCACGGATTCAAGCCTAAGTTTCTTCAAAACTTTCAAAACTAACATTCGATCCAAAACCCGATCAAACGATGTCCGAATGACCTGAAAATTTGCAGACATATCCAAAATCACATAACGAAGCTACAGAAATTGTCGGAATTCCATTCCGACCCCGGATCAAAATATCACCTACCATCCGGTTTTCGCCAAAATTCAACATTCGCCAATTCAAGCTTAAAACTACACCGGACCTCCGAATTCAATTCCGATTGTTCTCCTAAGTCATAAATGATCCCCGGAACTAGTCGAATCATCAGAATCCGGTTCCGAGCACTCTAACTCAATAGTCAACTCTTGGTTGACTTTTCATTTTCAAGTTTTCTTCAAACATGCTATTTGTTTCATTTTCAATCCAAATCACTCCTAACTCACCCGATATACTCTAATACTATTATAAAAGCATAAGATATGTAAATTCAAGGTAACGGGGTGGTAATTCCCGTAACGACAGGCCGGGTCGTTACAAGGAGGGTCCTGAAAACTAAAAATTAAAATTCCATTATCCAGGAGGGTCCTGAAAACTAAAAATTAAAATCTCATTATCCAGGAGGGTCCTGAAAACTTAAAATTAAAATCCCATTATCCATGAGGGTCCTGAAAACTTAAAATTAAATCCCATTATCCATGAGGGTCCTGAAAACTTAAAATAAAAATCCCATTATCCAGGAGGGTCCTAAAAACTTAAAATTAAATCCCATTATCCAGGAGGGTCCTAAAAACTAAAAATTAAAATCCCATTATCCAGGAAGGTCTTGAAAACTAAAAAATTAAATCCCATTATCCAGGAGGGTCCTGAAAACTTAAAATTAAAATCCCATTATCCAGGAGGGTCCTGAAAACTAAAAACTAAATCCCATTATCCAGGAGGGTCCTGAAAATTCTAAATCTAAATCCCATTATCCAGGAGGGTCCTGAAAACTTAAAACTAAATCCCATTATCCAGGAGGGTCCTGAAAACTTAAAACTAAATCCCATTATCCAGGAGGGTCCTGAAAACTTAAAACTAAATCCCATTATCCAAGAGGGTCCTGAAAACTTAAAACTAAATCCCATTATCCAGGAGGGTCCTGAAAACTTAAAATTAAATCCCATTATCCAGGAGGGTCCTGAAAACGTAAAATTAAATCCCATTATCCAGGAGGGTCCTGAAAATTCTAAAACTAAATCCCATTATCCAGGAGGGTGCTGAAAATTCTAAAACTAAATCCCATTATCCAAGAGGGTCCTAAAAATTCTAAAATTAAATCCCATTATCCAGGAGGGTCCTGAAAATTCTAAAATTAAATCCCATTATCCAGGAGGGTCCTGAAAACTTAAAACTAAATCCCATTATCCAGGAGAGTCCTGAAAACTAAAAACTAAATCCCATTATCCAGGAGGGTCCTGAAAACATAGAACTAAATCCCATTATCCAGGAGGGTCCTGAAAACTTTAAACTAAATCCCATTATCCAGGAGGGTCCTGAAAACTTAAAACTAAATCCCATTATCCAGGAGGGTCCTGAAAATTCTAAAACTAAATCCCATTATCCGGGAGGGTCCTGAAAACTTAAAATTAAATCCCATTATCCAGGAGGGTCCTGAAAACTTAAAATTAAATCCCATTATCCAGGAGGTCCTGAAAACTTAAAATTAAATCCCATTATCCAGGAGGGTCCTGAAAACTTAAAATTAAATCCCATTATCCAGGAGGGTCCTGAAAACTTAAAATTAAATCCCATTATCCAGGAGGGTCCTGAAAACTTAAAATTAAATCCCATTATCCAGGAGGGTCCTGAAAATTCTAAAACTAAATCCCATTATCCAAGAGGGTCCTGAAAACTTAAAATTATAATCCCATTATCCAGGAGGGTCCTGAAAACTTAAAAATTAAAATCCCATTATCCAGGAGGGTCCTTGTCACACCTCTTTTTTACGCACCCGCAAGGGTGCAAAAGAGTTTTTCCAATTAAAGGACAATCGAGACGGGATTTATTTAATTATTTCAGAGTCGCCACTTGGGAGATTTATGGTGTCCCAAGTCACCGGTTAAATCCCTAATCGAGGAAAAGAATGACTCTGTTTAACAGTCCGCGAACTAGAAATCCGGATAAGGAATTCTATTAACCCGGGAGAAGGTATTAGGCATTCCCGAATTCCGTGGTTCTAGCACGGTCGCTCAACTGTCGTGTTCGGCTTATTTATCTAATTCTTTGTAGTTATGTACTTAGTACAAATTAGTATCCCTTTACCTCTTTTATTATTATTATGATTTACGAAAGAGAATGTCGCCTAAAAATATGTTTCGAACCACGTCACATGAAATGCACCCGGATTCTCGACACATTCTTATTCAACATTTTGGGATTTGGATTTGGGTCGCATGAAATGCACACCCGTACTTGAGAAGAAAAATTATTAAAATATGCGCCTAGAGCGATTACTTATTTACACTTTTGAGAAGGCCATGATATTTGCTAAGAAACGGCACATCTCGAAATCTAAGTACTTTATATATACACTTATGAGGGCCCTGCGATTTGTATAACTGTTAAACGAGGCGCACTTCTAATTCAAATTTAAAGCGAACTACATCCCGCTATATTTATTTAGGAGTTGATTCCAAATTGTTTAAAACATGTTACGAGCCACACTACATGAAATGCGCCTGTGGTTCTTGACACGCTTTATTTAATCTTGTTCAAAATTGGAGTCGGGTCACATGAAATGTACCCCCGATTCCTTTAATCTAATTACGTCGTTCAGTTGAGTAATAACGCACCAATTCCTACCATGTGACAAAAATCCTACTCAACTACAACTGATTCGTGGCCACGTGGATAGCTATGCGATCTTAGTCTACGAAAACTACTGTGAAGATCAATTAACGGTTTTAAAACTGTGACATGATAGGTTATGTCTTTAAAGTTTTTACCTAACTAAGCTAAGTGATATACTATTACTACATTACTGGCCATTACAAATGTTTTTGTGTTGGTTTTTCCACTATTACATTCTACAATACAATTAAATCTCAACTCTAGAATAATACTAATACTGATAACAGTGTTGGTCTATACAGCATACAATAGCATTGAAATTTAACTGAGGCTTCACTTTCATTCAACCAAATCACCATTACAGCTTCTAATCGAACAAAGGAATACCTGGAAGTCACAATGGGTGAAGATCAGTTGCAGCAACAGAAGATACAACGATAACAACAATACCAACAGCAGCAACAACAAGCACCAACCAACAACACAAAACAACAGCAGGAGCAGGATCAATCAATAAAGAAGCAGCAAACAAACACCACAGTAACAACCTCGACAACACAACAGCTAACCACAATAACAACCTCGACAACACAGCAACCACAAGCAACAGAAGCAAAGAAGATGCAATAAACCAATGCAAGACCCCAGTCCAAGCTTAATAACACAGTGTCCAGGGGTTTAAGAGTAACACCAAAAAGGTCCCAACAGCCCTATTTTAACTTCCAGAACACCTGACAATTGCTTCAAGGACTTCAACAAACTAATGTCTTATCAAATTCTCACTCCAAAGACTTAAGGATTGACTGAAACAGTGAGCCCGAGAAGCAAAATGTTTCCTCCCTCCTTTATCTCAGAAAATGTATTACTTTTCTCTCTTTCCAGTTTTTCTATCTCTCTCTCTCACTGTCTTCTTTCAGACCAGCCCCTGTTTTCAGAATCTCTCTTGCCTCTAAACTGTATCCCCTCTATTCTCACTGTTTTCCTTACTCACAAGCCCTCCAAATCTCTATTTTGTGTCCTCCTCTGTGGATCTTAACTCCCAGCTCTCTCTATTTATATCTTTGTATGTGTGTCTGTCTATGTCCTCTTCTCTCAGGTATCAATGCCTATCTATTTATAACCAAAACAACACCTAGGAACACCCAGATTCTGCAGGACAGACCCTTGCCCATCCTCCTTCTGTCCGACCCACTAAACCATGTCTAAGTATGGGGTTTTCATAATTAAAAATTGATAAGTGCAGGGCACTGGTGGGCTGCTCTGCTGTGACAGTGGACTCCACTGACTAGCCTCCTGTGCAGGACACTAAATACTCTAAGTGTTGAACCCTGATTCCCTAGTTAGCTAATTTGAATCATAACTTCATCTTCAGATCAATCAAACAGTCCCATTCAATCCAGGGATGCTAATTACTGTATGGTAATTCAAATAACTCAACCTATGTAATTAGAAGATGACATCTAACCAACTACAACACATAGCAATGATAACAGATTAGTTGGCTAAACAATGATTCTGAAATCTCGGCGAATGCCGGACATATGCGAAGTTAACTATTCGACGACGCTAATCGACGCGAGTTCGTATCCTATAACTAACACATTCAAATAAGCGATACAGAAAACAATTGACCAAACAAAGAGGTCTTGGAGAAGAAATGACAACTATGGACGGCCAAGAAGAAAATTAAACCAATTGAACTAACAAAGAACACACAAGCAACACATACCTAATTAAAAATAGATAGGAAAAAGGGAGATTACCTCGAACGCAATCGAAATCGAAGCAAAGCCCGGACTGTTTTGAGCTTGGCCTTGGATGTGAAGTCTAAAGGACTTTAATTGAGATGTTCTCCAGCGAGAACATCCCAATTAAATTCTATTAGGCTTCAATTTCCCCCGAATTCAACCGGAGATTCTAATTTGAAATCTAGGGTTCATAGGCTCGGATTTGGGGCTTGGGGCTTTGGGTTCGATTCGAGCAAAACCAACACTGGTGGGGGTATGAGGGAGGTCGTGGGAGCCTATAGTGTGATTTTGGGGCGGTTTGGGATGGCCGTCAGATTCCGGCGACCTTTGAATGAATATTCGAGACGCTCAAACAAGATTCGAGCCTAGCGACTGTTGGATCCGCGTAGAGGGGGCTTTGGAGAGTCTACGGTGTTAATTTGGAGTGGTTTGGCCTACCGGAACCGCCGTGAGGCGATTTCCGGTAGGCGGAGGGCGGCGGAGAGGGGCGGAGGCTGTGAAGCCATCTCTGAAGGTTAGAGATGGTTGAGGGTAGGGGGTCTGGAAGGGGGCGGGGTAGGGAATTAAGTATATATGGTGATGATGGTATTTAATCCTGGCCGTTTGATCAAATGAGATCAACGGCCTGGATCCTCTCACTTAACCAAACGACATCGTTTGTGTTTATGCGGGACTGGGTCGGCCCGGACCTGGATCGGGTTACCTGGAGCGGGTGAGGATGAATTGATCTCTACCGTTGGATCAAGGTGCATCTACGGCTAAGATTAAAACATTAAAAAAGGGGGTGAGGCTGGATGGGCTGGGACGTGTGGGCTGGACGGGTGAGGGGTTTGGGCCAGGTTTTTTTGGACTAAATTATGGCCCAAGTCTGCTCTTCATACTACATTCCATGATGTATTATATATATATATATATATATATATATATATATATATATATATATATATATATATATATATATATATATATATATATATATATATATATATATATATATATATATATATATATATATATACAAAACTATAACACAACTAATTTTTACCACAATTATTCCACATAATTACATATCACTTAAATGGAAACCGTATAATTTTGATATTAAACATGCTAAAAAAATGCAACACATAATGTATATATTTTTGTATTTTACTAATTCAAATAAATAAACACGCACACACAAAAATGCAAAATGTAAGATAAAAACAACACCGAAATCACAAAAATCATGCCCAACACGAAACTATTTTATTTTGAATTTTCTGGGAGTACTTCTCGGGTAAGGCAAAAATCACGTGCTCACAGCTGCCCCTCTTTGCGCGTAAACATGAAGAGTTTTCGTGCAAAGATAAGTGAGCGGATATGAGCGATTTTTGCCTGTTCGAGCACTCCGTGTGAAGCATTTTTTGGAAAAGCTTTGACCGAACCTTGCTTCAAAGGTCTCCTACATATCCCTGGCTAAAAGGGAATCAGGTCAATGTAGTTCGGGAAGTTTTGGTAGCTGGGACTACCGTGATTGCTGTGACCTTGCTGTTATTGCTGTTACTGCTGTTGCCACTGCTTAACTGATCCCCTTATCACACCGTGCTAAACGAAAAATAAGAAGCTAGACTAAGTTACAGCATCGTGAAATCTTATCTATCTCTTCATCTTGACTCTCCCATGTTCCTTGCTATTCTGTCGGGCTTGATGTTCCTTCTGATGCTCCTTCTCTTCTCACAATTGTTATTTCGGCATATCTTGATTGCCGAACTCCGACCATTGGTTCCTCCTTTGTGATCCCCGAACTATTCTTCTTCGAAGTCTGAATCTATCTGTCTGATCCTTGTTGCCTTCCTTCTGATTTTGAACTTGAATTCATGCTGGGGATTTCTGTTATACTCTACTGCTTCCCTCAAACAACTTTGAAAGTAAATTGCCACTCCATCCTTCAGGCGGGCTCCTGACTTCAACAACAACTCTGAAAATTAAACGCCATTCCTCTCTTCAGGCGGGCTCCTGACCTCAATAACATCTTTTGAAAAAATAAATCGCCATTCCTCTCTTCAGGCGGGCTCCTGACTTCAATCATCAACTCTGAAAATTAAGCGCCATTCCTCTCTCCAGGCGGGCTCCTGACTTCAATCATCGATTCTGAAAATTAAACGCCATTCCTCTCTTCAGGCGGGCTCCTGACTTCAACAACATCTTTTGAAAAAATAAATCGCCATTCCTCTCTTCAGGCGGGCTCCTGACTTCAACAACATCTTTTGAAAAAATAAATCGCCATTCCTCTCTTCAGGCGGGCTCCTGACTTCAACAACATCTTTTGAAAATAAATCGCCATTCCTCTCTTCAGGCGGGCTCCTGACTTCAACAACATCTTTTGAAAATAAATCGCCATTCCTCTCTTCAGGCGGGCTCCTGACTTCAACAACATCTTTTGAAAAAATAAATCGCCATTCCTCTCTTCAGGCGGGCTCCTGACTTCAACAACATCTTTTGAAAAAATAAATCGCCATTCCTCTCTTCAGGCGGGCTCCTGACTTCAATCATCGATTCTGAAAATTAAACGCCATTCCTTTCTTCAGGCGGGCTCCTGACTTCAACAACATCTTTTGAAAAAATAAATCGCCATTCCTCTCTTCGGGCGGGCTCCTGACTTCAACAACATCTTTTGAAAAAATAAATCGCCATTCCTCTCTTCAAGCGCCTTCCTTTGCTTCCTGCACCACTTTCTTCTTCCTGCATCGCCATTCCTTTCTTCAGGCGGGCTCCTGACTTCAACAACATCTTTTGAAAAAATAAATCGCCATTCCTCTCTTCGGGCGGGCTCCTGACTTCAACAACATCTTTTGAAAAAATAAATCGCCATTCCTCTCTTCAAGCGCCTTCCTTTGCTTCCTGCACCACTTTCTTCTTCCTGCATCGCTTCTTGGGCCATCCTTTCTTCTGAATTATCTTTTAAAAATAAATCGCCATTCCTCTCTTCAGGCGGGCTCCTGACTTCAACAACATCTTTTGAAAATAAATCGCCATTCCATCCATGTCACCTTCCTTTGCTTCCTGCACCACTTTCTTCTTCCTGCGTCGCTTCTTGGGCCATCCTTTCTTCTGAATTAACTTGTTTTGGAATTGCTTTCCTCCTGGGTCGTGTCATTTTTCTCCTGACTGCTGGGGATATCTTTGGAATTGATTACTTACTTGCTGGGGATAATGCTGCTGGGAAAATCTTCTTTATTTCCTCATTTTCTACTTCCTTCAGAACCTTTATTCTCTCCCGAGATCGCTGGGGATTGAAGTGTCATCAGCTGGGGATTACCCTGTCGGGGGATCCCCTTTCCTCCTTCGGGGCTCGCGCTTCGCTCCCTTGAAAAACTTGTAGGATATAATGCTGCCGGTGAAATCTCGAAATCAATGTTTCATTTTCCGAGGACTGCTGAGGGTGATACCGGCCTCTTGCCTTTCTGAACGCAAGCTTCCTCGTCTTGTCCTGTCTGTTGGGGGTATAATTTCCTCTATCACAGCTTGTTGTTTTCTTTCTTTCAAAACTGCTGGGGATGATCGAGTGCAAAGATCATTTCCTCGTGTTATCTGGCTTCTTTCCTTAACCGGGTATTTGGTTTCGAGAAAATTTTCGCGACGGGAGAAAATTTTCTGCCCCAGTTTGAGAATCTTCTTCGTGGCATGCTTTTCTGCCAACAACCCCTCTTCTTCCTGTTTCAAATCAAAGAAAAATTAGTTAGTTTTAAAATATGGTGGCTGGTTGTGGTGCTCCTGCTGGGGATGGTTCTCCTCCTCTTTTCTTGCTCTGCGTTTCATTATCAGAACTTGCTGGGGATATTATTATTTGATGATATTCATGCTGGGGATAGCTTTCTCCTTTCTTGCTTCCCCGCCTTCCTTGACGACTCTTTATTCGCGAACCTTTCCACGTGGTTTTCCACTGACCACCCGAATTCCTACAATAGTGACCCTTCGTGAAGACCTTGCATGTTTTACTGGTGAACCATTTTCTTTGTTCATCCTTGTCACTGAAAATACCTTTCTGCTGGGGATATCTTCCCTTCTTTGGTGGCATATCTAAGGCATGGGCATTTTCCGACCTTTGAGTCTCATTAACCTTCCTTGAGATATCCTTATTGACACCGATCCCTCCCTTTGTCATTTTCCTACTGCTCGGGAACATACCTCTGGACACTGGCCCTGCGCTTGATCCTGACTTATACCACTCGGGTGTACCAATTAGAATCTCGTCTTGCGTAATTGGAAAGCTGATGGAAAATTTTGCAGTCATTTCTTGCAAACAGACTCTATTGGGGAATTTTCGATAAAAAGAAGAAAGGTAAAAGGAAACAGAATAAAAGACAAAAAGGAAGATGACTCTCTAAAAGAAAAATTATAAAGTAAACCTATCAAACGTGGATTCCAACTCTAATGGACATGACATGCACATATAGCCTGTATTCCGTTTTTAAACCGCCTTTTGTAATCTTTGTTTGGGGTTTTCCATCTGATTTCCAATCTCCGTTCGACTTGTAGTGCCCGAGGGATTATCACTACCAAGACCCTCTCATTTCGGTTTTTCTCTCAGCTTTCATCGCCTTATGGTGCCTGTGAAGGTTTTCACCGCTAAGACTCTCTCATTTGTGTTACTTATCTGCTGGGGATTGGTGGTATTACTGCTAAGACTCTCCTATTTTCTGCTGGAGATCGGAGTCTTTCTGCCGGGAATCAGAGTGTTATGTCCCGAGGAAACTTCTCTTATTTGCCTAGCTTAGCCTCTTTTGAAGATTGGTCAAAAGGTCTTTCTTTGGACCGTAATGTGGGTTTGGATAAGGTTAGAAAGAAATGGTATTAAAGGCTCGAAACAAAACAAAATGGGTTCAAAATTACAACCTTCGGAGTCTACATAAACATAACTTTTATTGCCCCAGTTTCTAGCTTGGGGATTTTTATTTCTTTATTTACACTATGACCGAGCTGTGAAGCGCCTACGTATCCTCTTTGAGGAATCGGGTCAAACGTAGTTCCCAATTCCTCTTTTTCAAGTTTCTTTTTTTTTCACACATTTTTCTTTTTCTTTTCTTTATCTCTTTTTGTTGTTTTCTTTTTCTTTACTTTTTTTTCTTTATCCCTTTCTTCTTTTACCTTTCAAACTTGTGTTTCTAGTCTTTGCAACTAATTCCGAAGGAGGGGTATGAAAGAATTTAAATTCAGGCTCAAAGGGTTGACGATGGATAAAGTGTTTGGATAGCAGAACAAAATGCCTTCGTCATTCCAATCTTCAAAACATGCCAAGCGTAACACAATTAATATTTATCATATCTTTAAAGCACTGTTGGGCAACACTCTCATTATGAACGACCCCATGTCAATTTTGGCCAGCTTGCCTTTGACTGTTTCTTTTTACTTGCCCCGGTTTCAGATGACTCGGGATCCAAATAGTCTCGAGTTGTTTTTGTTTCCTTTAGATGACCCGATCATCTTCCAATTGCTTAATGATTAACTTTTAGAATTAAGCCATAATTATGTGTGCGCATGTCGTGTCACTAGATTCGGCATTTGAGCACAAGACAAATCTAAAGGGTAAAAGAACTAAACAAATAAAATGACCGGAAGTAACAAAAGGCCGAAAGCTTCATTAAACTAATGACGAAATGGTTTAATGACAAAAGAAGCAAAACAAACTAGAGTACAGCCCTGAAACAAAACTGGGCAAGACCAAAGCAAGCTGCTAGGACAAAAGGGTTTGACCACAAGAAAACCCTGAAAATAACTCGGACAACAAAAATGACGACAAAAATGAACCACCAAAGCTCCATCTAGCTGACCAAAAGATGGAGTATCTTCCCAATTACCAAGCACAACATTTTAGCCACTAAGTTCTGCATCAATATTGCCAAGGCTGCCATCTGCTTCAACATTTTTAGCTCCGGTCAATACACCCCCCAGAGGATTTGTGTGCCCCATGTCATCATCATTGACCACAATCAACCACCCTTTTTGAATCATTCTTTCTATTTCCTTTTTCAAGGTACGGCAACTCTCGATATCGTGCCCTCTGACATTGGAATGGTATGCACATCGTGCAGTAGGATCGAAGCTTCTTGCACGTGGATCGGGAGTGTATCCGGGAAGCGGCGTAATCAGGCCGACATGTTTTAACTTTTCAAACAGACTTGCATAGGATTCTCCGATAGGGGTGAGCGCCTTTTCTCGCTTCAACAACCTCTCCTCCCTAAACGCCTTATTTGGCCTGAAACCTGACCCGGGGGGTTTCCGGTATGTTCGTGGGGGTTGGTAGGCTTTTTGTGGAGCTGGGTACCTGGAAGGTGAAGTACGATTTTGGGTGTCCCGGGGAGAGTAGTGGTGTTGGGGACGGGAGTAGCGTTGTGAAAACATAGTTGGGGGACGAGTAATTGAGCTACTCGAGTGGCTGGAAAAGCTGTGATAGGTGGGTATATATGGAGAGTGTGAGGGATCATCTGGCATCGGGTTCAGTGTACGGGTAAGGACAGAGTCCAGGAAGCTAGGTGGTGGCGGGGGTGGTGCTTTTCCATCCATCCACGCCCGATACATATCAGCCACATGTTGTCTCAATATCTTGACTTCTTCTACTAACCCGTGGTTCCGTTCAACCAGCTGTTGTCGGGTATCGGTATCAACCCACTCAGCCTTGAGATTATCTGCCATTGTCTTCTGACTTTGTCTTATAGGGAAGAGTTATTTAGAACCACAACCAACCACCTTTCTGAAATGGACACAACAAAACGAAGCCAGCATGTCAGCATTAAGGTATACCGCTTATTGATCATTCTTCTTTTTTTTTTTTTTTTTTTTTTTTTTTTTTTTTTTTTTTCCCTTTTTGTGGGTTTTTTCATTTTTCTTTTTTTTTTTTTTTTTTTTTTTTTTTTTTTTTTTTTTTTTTGGTTATGGAAATGGTCGAATCCTATGTGGATTGCCTACGTATCATGACCCCGCATGAATCAGACCGAGCGTAGTTCTTGCAAATTAATGCAAGAAATAAAGAAATGTTTATTTGATTTTTTTTTTTTTTTTTTTTATTTTTTTTTTTTTTTTTTTTTCAAGGAAAATTATAGAAGCCGACTCCAACTACAAACTTGTGCAGGAGATTTCTACAAAAATAAGAATATTTTTCGTGTCAATTATGACTATTTCTACAAAATTGGCCACATAATGGCTTATTTGACAAAATGACTATTTTTGCAAAATTTATTTAAGGAAGATAAACTTGAAATTTTTTTTTTTTATCTTGTGGCTCATGGGGCATCGTTCGGCATCACCATAAACCAACACAAAGACTATTTTTCATAAATTGGCCATGTAATGGCTTATTTAGACAAAGTGGCTCTTTTTGCAAAATTTTATTTAAGAAGATGCAAATTCAAAATTTTTTTATCCTGGGGCCTATGGGGCATCGTTCAGCACCGACACAGGCCAACACAAGACTGAGGAAGTTAAAATGCAAAATGTGGCTATTTCAGCAAAACTCCGGCCATGTAATGGCTTATTTGATAAAGTGGTTATTTTTGTAAAGTTGAGTGATGACTCAAAACTTGATTTTTTGCGGATACATCCTTTCGCATTTCCGCGAGGGAATATTTCAAGGCTGTGTCCAAAATTATTTACAAATGACTCAAAGTGGCTATTTTTGCAAAAATGGCCTTCCGACGTCCTTTTAAGGGACATTCGGCCTATTTTAAGCAAGAATAGCATTACCCGACTTATTTATAACAAAAAATAAAATTTTGACATTTTTTGGTTATTTTTGCTAAAAGGGTGTGAACCCGGACTTGATTTTGCGGTTATGGCCTTGCAACATTTCCACAAGGAATATTTCAAGGTCGTGCCCGCAAATTATTAAAAATGATTCAAAGTGGCTATTTTTGCAAAAAACAACCTTCCGGCGTCCTTTCGGAACATTCGGCTATTTGCAAAAACGGCATCACTTTGATTTTATTGACAAAATTAAACACACATTTTTTTTGATTTTTTAAAGGGGTGGTTGAACCCGATGAGGGTTGCCTACGTATCTCACCTAGTGGTGAGAATCAAACCTGCGTAGTTCGGTCAAACAAACTACATCTTTAAAGGAAACAAACTATTTATTATTTTTTCACACATTTTTTTTTTAAGTTTAAAACAAATTTTTTTCTCTTTTTTTTTTTTATTATTATTTTCCTTATCTAAAGCCGGTCAGCATGCAAGTCTGAAGCAGATAAATGCGTAAGACAAACAGGATGCAGCAGGATGGTCTTTTCATTTCAGGTCACCTGTCCTAGACGGACCCAACCCCTGTGTTGAGTCCCCTAAATCAAATGCAACATGATGCAAATAAACGTTCCTACTAGGGATGCAGCAGGATAGTCTTTTCATTTCAGGTCACCTGTCCTAGACGGACCCAACCCCTGTGTTGAGTCCCCTAAGTCAAATGCAATATGATGCAAATAAACGTTCCTACTAGGGATCCAGCATGAGGCTTTGTTATTCTAGGTTTTAAAACCTGGGTTTATTGTTCTAGACCTGGCCTACCCGAGCGGACGACTCGAGCCGAGGAGGAGGCAGCAACCCGGGAATACAGAAGCTTCACCGGTTTCGCAACTTATCCAAACCTCGTTCTAAAATGGGAATCAGACACTATACAGAAAAGAAGTCACACGAAGTGCACCCTTCTTCATGATTTAGAAGACTCAGAGAGGAGATTGGTTCCGGCACAATTTATATGTACAGTTCACAAAATATCAAAGCAGTAAAAACAACATTTTGCACATTGATGCCAACATGTAAAAGAATAAGATAATAAAATATGCCAAATACAACAGTTATTCCGAGCTCGAATTCTAAAGTATCCCCAGCAGAGTCGCCAGAGCTGTCACACCTCTTTTTTACGCACCCGCAAGGATGCAAAGAGTTTTTCCAATTAAAGGACAATCGAGACGGGATTTATTTAATTATTTCAGAGTCGCCACTTGGGAGATTTATGGTGTCCCAAGTCACCGGTTAAATCCCTAATCGAGGAAAAGAATGACTCTATTTAACAGTCCGCGAACCAGAAATCCGGATAAGGAATTCTATTAACCCGGGAGAAGGTATTAGGCATTCCCGAATTCCGTGGTTCTAGCACGGTCGCTCAACTGTCGTGTTCGGCTTATTTATCTAATTCTTTGTAGTTATGTACTTAGTACAAATTAGTATCCCTTTACCTCTTTTATTATTATTATGATTTACGAAAGAGAATGTCGCCTAAAAATATGTTTCGAACCACGTCACATGAAATGCACCCGGATTCTCGACACATTCTTATTCAACATTTTGGGATTTGGATTTGGGTCGCATGAAATGCACACCCGTACTTGAGAAGAAAAATTATTAAAATATGCGCCTAGAGCGATTACTTATTTACACTTTTGAGAAGGCCATGATATTTGCTAAGAAACGGCACATCTCGAAATCTAAGTACTTTATATATACACTTATGAGGGCCCTGCGATTTGTATAACTGTTAAGCGAGGCGCACTTCTAATTCAAATTTAAAGCGAACTACATCCCGCTATATTTATTTAGGAGTTGATTCCAAATTGTTTAAAACATGTTACGAGCCACACTACATGAAATGCGCCTGTGGTTCTTGACACGCTTTATTTAATCTTGTTCAAAATTGGAGTCGGGTCACATGAAATGTACCCCCGATTCCTTTAATCTAATTACGTCGTTCAGTTGAGTAATAACGCACCAATTCCTACCATGTGACAAAAATCCTACTCAACTACAACTGATTCGTGGCCACGTGGATAGCTATGCGATCTTAGTCTACGAAAACTACTGTGAAGATCAATTAACGGTTTTAAAACTGTGACATGATAGGTTATGTCTTTAAAGTTTTTACCTAACTAAGCTAAGTGATATACTATTACTACATTACTGGCCATTACAAATGTTTTTGTGTTGGTTTTTCCACTATTACATTCTACAATACAATTAAATCTCAACTCTAGAATAATACTAATACTGATAACAGTGTTGGTCTATACAGCATACAATAGCATTGAAATTTAACTGAGGCTTCACTTTCATTCAACCAAATCACCATTACAGCTTCTAATCGAACAAAGGAATACCTGGAAGTCACAATGGGTGAAGATCAGTTGCAGCAACAGAAGATACAACGATAACAACAATACCAACAGCAGCAACAACAAGCACCAACCAACAACACAAAACAACAGCAGGAGCAGGATCAATCAATAAAGAAGCAACAAACAAACACCACAGTAACAACCTCGACAACACAGCAGCTAACCACAATAACAACCTCGACAACACAGCAACCACAAGCAACAGAAGCAAAGAAGATGCAATAAACCAATGCAAGACCCCAGTCCAAGCTTAATAACACAGTGTCCAGGGGTTTAAGAGTAACACCAAAAAGGTCCCAACAGCCCTATTTTAACTTCCAGAACACCTGACAATTGCTTCAAGGACTTCAACAAACTAATGTCTTATCAAATTCTCACTCCAAAGACTTAAGGATTGACTGAAACAGTGAGCCCGAGAAGCAAAATGTTTCCTCCCTCCTTTATCTCAGAAAATGTATTACTTTTCTCTCTTTCCAGTTTTTCTATCTCTCTCTCTCACTGTCTTCTTTCAGACCAGCCCCTGTTTTCAGAATCTCTCTTGCCTCTAAACTGTATCCCCTCTATTCTCACTGTTTTCCTTACTCACAAGCCCTCCAAATCTCTATTTTGTGTCCTCCTCTGTGGATCTTAACTCCCAGCTCTCTCTATTTATATCTTTGTATGTGTGTCTGTCTATGTCCTCTTCTCTCAGGTATCAATGCCTATCTATTTATAACCAAAACAACACCTAGGAACACCCAGATTCTGCAGGACAGACCCTTGCCCATCCTCCTTCTGTCCGACCCACTAAACCATGTCTAAGTATGGGGTTTTCATAATTAAAAATTGATAAGTGCAGGGCACTGGTGGGCTGCTCTGCTGTGACAGTGGACTCCACTGACTAGCCTCCTGTGCAGGACACTAAATACTCTAAATGTTAACCCATGATTTCCTAGTCAGCTAATTTGAATCATGATTTCGGTTTCAGACCAATCAAACAGTCCCATTCAATCCAGGGATGCTAATTACTGTATGGTAATTCAAATAACTCAACCTATGTAATTAGAAGATGACATCTAATCAACTACAACACATAGCAATGATAACAGATTAGTTGGCTAAACAATGATTCTGAAATCTCGGCGAATGCCGGACATATGCGAAGTTAACTATTCGACGACGCTAATCGACGCGAGTTCGTATCCTATAACTAACACATTCAAATAAGCGATACAGAAAACAATTGACCAAACAAAGAGGTCTTGGAGAAGAAATGACAACTATGGACGGCCAAGAAGAAAATTAAACCAATTGAACTAACAAAGAACACACAAGCAACACATACCTAATTAAAAATAGATAGGAAAAAGGGAGATTACCTCGAACGCAATCGAAATCGAAGCAAAGCCCGGACTGTTTTGAGCTTGGCCTTGGATGTGAAGTCTAAAGGACTTTAATTGAGATGTTCTCCAGCGAGAACATCCCAATTAAATTCTATTAGGCTTCAATTTCCCCCGAATTCAACCGGAGATTCTAATTTGAAATCTAGGGTTCATAGGCTCGGATTTGGGGCTTGGGGCTTTGGGTTCGATTCGAGCAAAACCAACACTGGTGGGGGTATGAGGGAGGTCATGGGAGCCTATAGTGTGATTTTGGGGCGGTTTGGGATGACCGTCAGATTCCGGCGACCTTTGAATGAATATTCGAGACGCTCAAACAAGATTCGAGCCTAGCGACTGTTGGATCCGCGTAGAGGGGGCTTTGGAGAGTCTACGGTGTTAATTTGGAGTGGTTTGGCCTACCGGAACCGCCGTGAGGCGATTTCCGGTAGGCGGAGGGCGGCGGAGAGGGGCGGAGGCTGTGAAGCCATCTCTGAAGGTTAGAGATGGTTGAGGGTAGGGGGTCTGGAAGGGGGCGGGGTAGGGAATTAAGTATATATGGTGATGATGGTATTTAATCCTGGCCGTTTGATCAAATGAGATCAACGGCCTGGATCCTCTCACTTAACCAAACGACATCGTTTGTGTTTATGCGGGACTGGGTCGGCCCGGACCTGGATCGGGTTACCTGGAGCGGGTGAGGATGAATTGATCTCTACCGTTGGATCAAGGTGCATCTACGGCTAAGATTAAAACATTAAAAAAGGGGGTGAGGCTGGATGGGCTGGGACGTGTGGGCTGGACGGGTGAGGGGTTTGGGCCAGGTTTTTTTGGACTAAATTATGGCCCAAGTCTGCTCTTCATACTATATATATATATGTATATATATATATATATATATATATATATATATATATATATATATATATATATATATATATATATATATATATATATATATATATATATATATATATATATATATACAAAACTATAACACAACTAATTTTTACCACAATTATTCCACATAATTACATATCACTTAAATGGAAACCGTATAATTTTGATATTAAACATGCTAAAAAAATGCAACACATAATGTATATATTTTTGTATTTTACTAATTCAAATAAATAAACACGCACACACAAAAATGCAAAATGTAAGATAAAAACAACACCGAAATCACAAAAATCATGCCCAACACGAAACTATTTTATTTTGAATTTTCTGGGAGTACTTCTCGGGTAAGGCAAAAATCACGTGCTCACAGTCCTCAAACTAAAAATTAAAATCCCATTATTCAGGAGGGTCCTGAAAACTAAAAATTAAAATCCCATTATCAAGGAGGGTCCTGAAAACTTAAAATTAAAATCCCATTATCCAGGAGGGTCCTGAAAACTTAAAATTAAATCCCATTATCCAGGAGGGTCCTTAAAACTTAAAATTAAAATCCCATTATCCAGGAGGGTCCTGAAAACTTAAAATTAAAATCCCATTATCCAGGAGGGTCCTGAAAACTAAAAACTAAATCCCATTATCGAGGAGGGTCCTGAAAATTCTAAATCTAAATCCCATTATCAAGGAGGGTCCTGAAAACTTAAAACTAAATCCCATTATCCAGGAGGGTCCCGAAAATTCTAAAACTAAATCCCATTATCCAGGAGGGTCCTGAAAACTTAAAATTAAATCCCATTATCCAGGAGGGTCCTGAAAACTTAAAATTAAATCCCATTATCCAGGAGGGTCCCGAAAACTTAAAATTAAATCCCATTATCCAGGAGGGTCCCGAAAACTTAAAAATAAATCCCATTATCCAGGAGGGTCCTGAAAACATAAAATTAAATCCCATTATCAGGAGGGTCCTGAAAACTTAAAATTAAATCCCATTATCCAGGAGGGTCCTGAAAACTTAAATTTAAAATCCCATTATCCAGGAGGGTCCTGAAAACTTAAAAATTAAAATCCCATTATCCAGGAGGGTCCTGAAAACTTAAAATTAAATCCCATTATCCAGGAGGGTCCTGAAAACTTAAAATTAAATCCCATTATCCAGGAGGGTCCTGAAAACTTAAAATTAAATCCCATTATCCAGGAGGGTCCCGAAAACTTAAAATTAAATCCCATTATCCAGGAGGATCCTGAAAACTTAAAACTAAATCCCATTATCCAGGAGGGTCCTGAAATCTTAAATTAAATCTCATTATCCAGGAGGGTCCTGAAAATTCTGAAATTAAATCCCATTATCAGGAGGGTCCTGAAAACTTTAAATTAAATCCCATTATCCAGGAGGGTCCTGAAAACTTAAAATTAAAATCCCATTATCCAGGAGGGTCCTGAAAACTTAAAAATTAAAATCCCATTATCCAGGAGGGTCCTGAAAACTAAAAATTAAAATCCCATTATCCAGGAGGGTCCTGAAAACTAAAAATTAAAATCCCATTATCCAGGAGGGTCCTGAAAACTTAAAATTAAAATCCCATTATCCAGGAGGGTCCTGAAAACTTAAAATTAAATCCCATTATCCAGGAGGGTCCTGAAAACTTAAAATTAAAATCCCATTATCCAGGAGGGTCCTGAAAACTTAAAATTAAATCCCATTATCCAGGAGGGTCCTAAAAACTAAAAATTAAAATCCCATTATCCAGGAGGGTCCTGAAAACTAAAAAATTAAATCCCATTATCCAGGAGGGTCCTGAAAACTTAAAATTAAAATCCCATTATCCAGGAGGGTCCTGAAAACTAAAAACTAAATCCCATTATCCAGGAGGGTCCTGAAAATTCTAAATCTAAATCCCATTATCCAGGAGGGTCCTGAAAACTTAAAACTAAATCCCATTATCCAGGAGGGTCCTGAAAACTTAAAACTAAATCCCATTGTCCAGGAGGGTCCTGAAAACGTAAAACTAAATCCCATTATCCAGGAGGGTCCTGAAAACTTAAAACTAAATCCCAGGGTCCTGAAAACTTAAAATTAAATCGCATTATCCAGGAGGGTCCTGAAAACTTAATATTAAATCCCATTATCCAGGAGGGTCCTGAAAATACTAAAACTAAATCCCATTATCCAGGAGGGTCCTGAAAATTCTAAAACTAAATCCCATTATCCAGGAGGGTCCTGAAAATTCTAAAATTAAATCCCATTATCCAGGAGGGTCCTGAAAACTTAAAACTAAATCCCATTATCCAGGAGGGTCCTGAAAACTTAAAACTAAATCCCATTATCCAGGAGGGTCCTGAAAACTTAAAACTAAATCCCATTATCCAGGAGGGTCCTGAAAACTTAAAACTAAATCCCATTATCCAGGAGGGTCCTGAAAACTTAAAACTAAATCCCATTATCCACGAGGGTCCTCAAAACTTAAAATTAAATCCCATTATCCAGGAGGGTCCTCAAAACTTAAAATTAAATCCCATTATCCAGGAGGGTCCTCAAAACTTAAAATTATATCCCATTATCCAGGAGGGTCCTGAAAACTCTAAAATTAAATCCCATTATCCAGAAGGGTCCTGAAAACTTAAAATTAAATCCCATTATCCAGGAGGGTCCTGAAAACTTAAAATTAAATCCCATTATCCAGGAGGGTCCTGAAAACTAAAAATTAAATCCCATTATCCAGGAGGGTCTTGAAAACTAAAAATTAAATCCCATTATCCAGGAGGGTCCTGAAAATTCTAAAATTAAATCCCATTATCCAAGAGGGTCCTGAAAATTCTAAAATTAAATCCCATTATCCAGGAGGGTCCTGAAAACTTAAAATTAAATCCCATTATCCAGGAGGGTCCTGAAAACTAAAAACTAAATCCCATTATCCGGGAGGGTCCTGAAAACTTAAAACTAAATCCCATTATCCAGGAGGGTCCTGAAAATTCTAAAACTAAATCCCATTATCCAGGAGGATCCTGAAAATTCTAAAACTAAATCCCATTATCCAGGAGGGTCCTGAAAACTTAAAATTAAATCCCATTATCCAGGAGGGTCCTGAAAACTTAAAATTAAATCCCATTATCCAGGAGGGTCCTGAAAATTTTAAAATTAAATCCCATTATCCAGGAGGGTCCTGAAAATTCTAAAATTAAATCCCATTATCCAGGAAGGTCCCGAAAACTTAAAATTAAATCTCATTATCCAGGAGGGTCCTGAAAATTCTAAAACTAAATCCCATTATCCAGGAGGGTCCTGAAAACTTAAAATTAAATCCCATAATCTAGGAGGGTTCTAAAAATTCTAAAACTAAATCCCATTATTCAGGAGGGTCCTGAAAACTTAAAATTAAATCCCATTATCTAGGAGGGTCCTGAAAACTCTAAAATTAAATCCCATTATCCAGGAGGGTCCTGAAAACTCTAAAATTAAATCCCATGATCCAGGAGGGTCCTGAAAACTCTAAAATTAAATCCCATTATCCAGGAGGGTCCTGAAAACTTAAAATTAAATCCCATTATCCAGGAGGGTCCTGAAAACTTAAAATTAAATCCCATTATCCAAGAGGGTCCTGAAAACTCTAAAACTAAATCCCATTATCTAGGAGGGTCCTGAAAATTCAAAAATTAAATCCCATTATCCAGGAGGGTCCTGAAAATTCTAAAACTAAATCCCATTATCCAGGAGGGTCCTGAAAATTCTAAAACTAAATCCCATTATCCAGGAGGGTCCTGAAAATTCTAAAATTAAATCCCATTATCGAGGAGGGTCCTGAAAGCTTAAAATTAAATCCCATTATCCAGGAGGGTCCTGAAAACCTAAAATTAAAATCCCATTATCCAGGAGGGTCCTGAAAACTTAAAAATTAAAATCCCATTATCCAAGAGGGTCCTGAAAACTAAAAATTAAAATCCCATTATCCATGAGAGTCCTGAAAACTTAAAATTAAAATCCCATTATCCAGGAGGGTCCTGAAAACTTAAAATTAAATCCCATTATCCAGGAGGGTCCTGAAAACTTAAAATTAAAATCCCATTATCCAGGAGGGTCCTGAAAACTTAAAATTAAATCCCATTATCCAGGAGGGTCCTAAAAACTAAAAATTAAAATCCCATTATCCAGGAGGGTCCTGAAAACTAAAAAATTAAATCCCATTATCCAGGAGGGTCCTGAAAACTTAAAATTAAAATCCCATTATCCAGGAGGGTCCTGAAAACTAAAAACTAAATCCCATTATCCAGGAGGGTCCTGAAAATTCTAAAATTAAATCCCATTATCCAGGAGGGTCCCGAAAACTTAAAACTAAATCCCATTATCCAGGAGGGTCCCGAAAACTTAAAACTAAATCCCATTATCCAGGAGGGTCCTGAAAACTTAAAAGTAAATCCCATTATCCAGGAGGGTCCTGAAAACTTAAAATTAAATCCCATTATCCAGGAGGGTCCCGAAAACTTAAAATTAAATCCCATTATCCAGGAGGGTCCCGAAAACTTAAAAATAAATCCCATTATCCAGGAGGGTCCTGAAAACATAAAATTAAATCCCATTATCCGGGAGGGTCCCGAAAATTCTAAAATTAAATCCCATTATCCGGAGGGTCCCGAAAATTCTAAAATTAAATCCCATTATCCAGGAGGGTCCTGAAAATTCTAAAATTAAATCCCATTATCCAGGAGGGTCCTGAAAATTCAAAAATTAAATCCCATTATCCAGGAGGGTCCTGAAAATTCTAAAACTAAATCCCATTATCCAGGAGGGTCCTGAAAATTCTAAAACTAAATCCCATTATCCAGGAGGGTCCTGAAAATTCTAAAATTAAATCCCATTATCGAGGAGGGTCCTGAAAGCTTAAAATTAAATCCCATTATCCAGGAGGGTCCTGAAAACCTAAAATTAAAATCCCATTATCCAGGAGGGTCCTGAAAACTTAAAAATTAAAATCCCATTATCCAGGAGGGTCCTGAAAACTAAAAATTAAAATCCCATTATCCAGGAGGGTCCTGAAAACTTAAAATTAAAATCCCATTATCCAGGAGGGTCCCGAAAACTTAAAATTAAAATCCCATTATCCAGGAGGGTCCTGAAAACTTAAAATTAAAATCCCATTATCCAGGAGGGTCCTGAAAACTTAAAATTAAATCCCATTATCCAGGAGGGTCCTAAAAACTAAAAATTAAAATCCCATTATCCAGGAGGGTCCTGAAAACTTAAAACTAAATCCCATTATCCAGGAGGGTCCTGAAAACTTAAAATTAAAATCCCATTATCCAGGAGGGTCCTGAAAACTAAAAACTAAATCCCATTATCCAGGAGGGTCCTGAAAATTCTAAATCTAAATCCCATTATCCAGGAGGGTCCTGAAAACTTAAAACTAAATCCCATTATCCAGGAGGGTCCTGAAAACTTAAAACTAAATCATATTATCCAGGAGGGTCCTGAAAACTTAAAATTAAATCCTATTATCCAGGAGGGTCCTGAAAACTTAAAATTAAATCCCATTATCCAAGAGGGTCCCGAAAACTTAAAATTAAATCCCATTATCCAGGAGGGTCCTGAAAATTCTAAAATTAAATCCCATTATCGAGGAGTGTCCTGAAAACTTAAAATTAAATCCCATTATCCAGGAGGGTCCTGAAAATTCTAAAATTAAATCCCATTATCCAGGAGGGTCCTGAAAACTTAAAATTAAATCCCATTATCCAGGAGGGTCCTGAAAACTTAAAATTAAATCCCATTATCCAGGAGGGTCCTGAAAATTCAAAAATTAAATCCCATTATCCGGGAGGGTCCTGAAAATTCTAAAACTAAATCCCATTATCCAGGAGGGTCCTGAAAATTCTAAAACTAAATCCCATTATCCAGGAGGGTCCTGAAAATTCTAAAATTAAATCCCATTATCCAGGAGGGTCCTGAAAGCTTAAAATTAAATCCCATTATCCAGGAGGGTCCTGAAAACCTAAAATTAAAATCCCATTATCGAGGAGGGTCCTGAAAACTTAAAAATTAAAATCCCATTATCCAGGAGGGTCCTGAAAACTAAAAAATTAAATCCCATTATCCAAGAGGGTCCTGAAAACTAAAAATTAAATCCCATTATCCAGGAGAGTCCTGGAAATTCTAAATCTAAATCCCATTATCCAGGAGGGTCCTGAAAACTTAAAACTAAATCCCATTATCCAGGAGGGTCCTGAAAACTTAAAACTAAATCCCATTATCCAGGAGGGTCCTGAAAACTTAAAACTAAATCCCATTATCTAGGAGGGTCCTGAAAATTCTAAATCTAAATCCCATTATCCACGAGGGTCCTCAAAACTTAAAATTAAATCCCATTATCCAGGAGGGTCCTCAAAACTTAAAATTAAATCCCATTATCCAGGAGGGTCCTCAAAACTTAAAATTATATCCCATTATCCAGGAGGGTCCTGAAAACTCTAAAATTAAATCCCATTATCCAGAAGGGTCCTGAAAACTTAAAATTAAATCCCATTATCCAGGAGGGTCCTGAAAACTTAAAATTAAATCCCATTATCCAGGAGGGTCCTGAAAACTTAAAATTAAATCCCATTATCCAGGAGGGTCCTGAAAACTAAAAATTAAATCCCATTATCCAGGAGGGTCCTGAAAATTCTAAAATTAAATCCCATTATCCAAGAGGGTCCTGAAAATTCTAAAATTAAATCCCATTATCCAGGAGGGTCCTGAAAATTCAAAAATTAAATCACATTATCCTAGGAGGGTCCTGAAAATTCTAAAATTAAATTCTAAAATTAAATCTCATTATCCAGGAGGGTCCCGAAAATTCTAAAACTAAATCCCATTATCTAGGAGGGTCCTGAAAATTCTAAAATTAAATTCTAAAATTAAATCTCATTATCTTAAAATTAAATCCCATTATCCAGGAGGGTCCTGAAAACTTAAAATTAAATCCCATTATCCAGGAGGGTCCTGAAAATTTTAAAATTAAATCTCATTATCTAGGACGGTCCTGAAAATTCTAAAATTAAATCCCATTATCCAGGAAGGTCCTGAAAACTTAAAATTAAATCCCATTATCTAGGAGGGTCCTGAAAATTCTAAAACTAAATCCCATTATCCAGGAGGGTCCTGAAAACTTAAAATTAAATCCCATAATCTAGGAGGGTTCTAAAAATTCTAAAACTAAATCCCATTATTCAGGAGGGTCCTGAAAACTTAAAATTAAATCCCATTATCTAGGAGGGTCCTGAAAACTTCCAAAATTAAATCCCATTATCCAGGAGGGTCCTGAAAATTCTAAAATTAAATCCCATTATCCAGGAGGGTCCTGAAAACTTAAAATTAAATCCCATTATCCAGGAGGGTCCTGAAAACTTAAAATTAAATCCCATTATCCAGGAGGGTCCTGAAAACTTAAAATTAAATCCCATTATCCAGGAGGGTCCTGAAAATTCTAAAATTAAATCCCATTATCCAGGAGGGTCCTGAAAATTCAAAAATTAAATCCCATTATCCAGGAGGGTCCTGAAAATTCTAAAACTAAATCCCATTATCCAGGAGGGTCCTGAAAATTCTAAAACTAAATCCCATTATCCAGGAGGGTCCTGAAAATTCTAAAATTAAATCCCATTATCGAGGAGGGTCCTGAAAGCTTAAAATTAAATCCCATTATCCAGGAGGGTCCTGAAAACCTAAAATTAAAATCCCATTATCCAGGAGGGTCCTGAAAACTTAAAAATTAAAATCCCATTATCCAAGAGGGTCCTGAAAACTAAAAATTAAAATCCCATTATCCATGAGAGTCCTGAAAACTTAAAATTAAAATCCCATTATCCAGGAGGGTCCTGAAAACTTAAAATTAAATCCCATTATCCAGGAGGGTCCTGAAAACTTAAAATTAAAATCCCATTATCCAGGAGGGTCCTGAAAACTTAAAATTAAAATCCCATTATCCAGGAGGGTCCTGAAAACTAAAAATTAAAATCCCATTATCCAGGAGGGTCCTGAAAACTTAAAACTAAATCCCATTATCCAGGAGGGTCCTGAAAACTTAAAATTAAAATCCCATTATCCAGGAGGGTCCTGAAAACTAAAAACTAAATCCCATTATCCAGGAGGGTCCTGAAAACTTAAAATTAAATCCCATTATCCAGGAGGGTCCTGAAAACTCTAAAATTAAATCCCATTATCTAGGAGGGTCCCGAAAATTCAAAAATTAAATCCCATTATCCGGAGGGTCCCGAAAATTCTAAAACTAAATCCCATTATCCAGAGAGGGTCCCGAAAATTCTAAAACTAAATCCCATTATCCGGAGGGTCCCGAAAATTCTAAAATTAAATCCCATTATCCAGGAGGGTCCCGAAAGCTTAAAATTAAATCCCATTATCCAGGAGGGTCCCGAAAACCTAAAATTAAAATCCCATTATCCAGGAGGGTCCCGAAAACTTAAAAATTAAAATCCCATTATCCAGGAGGGTCCCGAAAACTAAAAATTAAAATCCCATTATCCAAGAGGGTCCCGAAAACTAAAAATTAAAATCCCATTATCCAGGAGAGTCCCGAAAACTTAAAATTAAAATCCCATTATCCGGAGGGTCCCGAAAACTTAAAATTAAATCCCATTATCCAGGAGGTCCCGATAACTTAAAATTAAAATCCCTTTATCCAGGAGGGTCCTAAAAACTTAAAATTAAATCCCATTATCCAGGAGGGTCCTAAAAACTAAAAATTAAAATCCCATTATCCAGGAGGGTCCTGAAAACTAAAAAATTAAATCCCATTATCCAGGAGGGTCCTGAAAACTTAAAATTAAAATCCCATTATCCAGGAGGGTCCTGAAAACTAAAAACTAAATCCCATTATCCAGGAGGGTCCTGAAAATTCTAAATCTAAATCCCATTATCCATGAGAGTCCTGAAAACTTAAAATTAAAATCCCATTATCCAGGAGGGTCCTGAAAACTAAAAAATTGAATCCCATTATCTAGGAGGGTCCTGAAAACTTAAAATTAAAATCCCATTATCCAGGAGGGTCCTAAAAACTAAAAACTAAATCCCATTATCCAGGAGGGTCGTGAAAATTCTAAATCTAAATCCCATTATCCAGGAGGGTCCTGAAAACTTAAAACTAAATCCCATTATCCAGGAGGGTCCTGAAAACTTAAAACTGAATCCCATTATCCAGGAGGGTTCTGAAAACTTAAAACTAAATCCCATGATCCAGGAGGGTCCTGAAAACTTAAAATTAAATCCCATTATCCAGGAGGGTCCCGAAAACTTAAAATTAAATCCCATTATCCAGGAGGGTCCTGAAAACTTAAAATTAAATCCCATTATCCAGGAGGGTCCTAAAAATTTTAAAATTAAATCCCATTATCCAGGAGGGTCCTGAAAATTCTAAAATTAAATCTCATTATCCAGGAAGGTCCTGAAAACTTAAAATTAAATCCCATTATCTAGGAGGGTCCTGAAAATTCTAAAACTAAATCCCATTATCCAGGAGGGTCCTGAAAACTTAAAATTAAATCCCATTATCCAGGAGGGTCCTGAAAATTCTAAAACTAAATCCCATTATCCAGGAGGGTCCTGAAAACTTAAAATTAAATCCCATTATCCAGGAGGGTCCTGAAAACTTAAAATTAAATCCCATTATCCAGGAGGGTCCTGAAAACTTAAAATTAAATCCCATTATCCAGGAGGGTCCTGAAAATTCAAAAATTAAATCCCATTATCCAGGAGGGTCCCGAAAACTTAAAATTAAATCCCATTATCCAGGAGGGTCCTGAAAACTTAAAACTAAATCCCATTATCCCCCATTATCCAGGAGGGTCCTAAAAACTAAAAATTAAAATCCCATTATCCAGGAGGGTCCTGAAAACTAAAAAATTAAATCCCATTATCCAGGAGGGTCCTGAAAACTTAAAATTAAAATCCCATTATCCAGGAGGGTCCTGAAAACTAAAAACTAAATCCCATTATCCAGGAGGGTCCTGAAAATTCTAAATCTAAATCCCATTATCCAGGAGGGTCCTGAAAACTTAAAACTAAATCCCATTATCCAGGAGGGTCCTGAAAACTTAAAACTAAATCCCATTATCCAGGAGGGTCCTGAAAACTTAAAATTAAATCCCATTATCTAGGAGGGTCCTGAAAACTTAAAATTAAATCCCATTATCTAGGAGGGTCCTGAAAATTCTAAAATTAAATCCCATTATCCAGGAGGGTCCTGAAAACTTAAAATTAAATCCCATTATCCAGGAGGGTCCTGAAAACTTAAAATTAAAATCCCATTATCTAGGAGGGTCCTGAAAACTTAAAAATTAAAATCCCATTATCCAGGAGGGTCCTGAAAACTAAAAATTAAAATTCCATTATCCAGGAGGGTCCTGAAAACTAAAAATTAAAATCTCATTATCCAGGAGGGTCCTGAAAACTTAAAATTAAAATCCCATTATCCATGAGGGTCCTGAAAACTTAAAATTAAATCCGATTATCCATGAGGGTCCTGAAAACTTAAAATAAAAATCCCATTATCCAGGAGGGTCCTGAAAACTTAAAATTAAATCCCATTATCCAGGAGGGTCCTAAAAACTAAAAATTAAAATCCCATTATCCAGGAAGGTCTTGAAAACTAAAAAATTAAATCCCATTATCCAGGAGGGTCCTGAAAACTTAAAATTAAAATCCCATTATCCAGGAGGGTCCTGAAAACTAAAAACTAAATCCCATTATCCAGGAGGGTCCTGAAAATTCTAAATCTAAATCCCATTATCCAGGAGGGTCCTGAAAACTTAAAACTAAATCCCATTATCCAGGAGGGTCCTGAAAACTTAAAACTAAATCCCATTATCCAGGAGGGTCCCGAAAACTTAAAACTAAATCCCATTATCCAGGAGGGTCCTGAAAACTTAAAACTAAATCCCATTATCCAGGAGGGTCCTGAAAACTTAAAATTAAATCCCATTATCCAGGAGGGTCCTGAAAACGTAAAATTAAATCCCATTATCCAGGAGGGTCCTGAAAATTCTAAAACTAAATCCCATTATCCAGGAGGGTGCTGAAAATTCTAAAACTAAATCCCATTATCCAAGAGGGTCCTAAAAATTCTAAAATTAAATCCCATTATCCAGGAGGGTCCTGAAAATTCTAAAATTAAATCCCATTATCCAGGAGGGTCCTGAAAACTTAAAACTAAATCCCATTATCCAGGAGGGTCCTGAAAACTTAAAACTAAATCCCATTATCCAGGAGGGTCCTGAAAACTTAAAACTAAATCCCATTATCCAGGAGGGTCCCGAAAACTTAAAACTAAATCCCATTATCCAGGAGGGTCCCGAAAACTTAAAACTAAATCCCATTATCCAGGAGGGTCCTGAAAACTTAAAAGTAAATCCCATTATCCAGGAGGGTCCTGAAAACTTAAAATTAAATCCCATTATCCAGGAGGGTCCTGAAAACTTAAAATTAAATCCCATTATCCAGGAGGGTCCTGAAAACTTAAAATTAAATCCCATTATCCAGGAGGGTCTTGAAAACTTAAAATTAAATCCCATTATCCAGGAGGGTCCTGAAAACTCTAAAATTAAATCCCATTATCCAGGAGGGTCCTGAAAACTCTAAAATTAAATCCCATTATCCAGGAGGGTCCTGAAAACTTAAAATTAAATCCCATTATCCAGGAGGGTCCTTGAAAATTCAAAAACTAAATCCCATTATCCAAGAGGGTCCTGAAAACTTAAAATTATAATCCCATTATCCAGGAGGGTCCTGAAAACTTAAAAATTAAAATCCCATTATCCAGGAGGGTCCTCAAACTAAAAATTAAAATTCCATTATTCAGGAGGGTCCTGAAAACTAAAAATTAAAATCCCATTATCAAGGAGGGTCCTGAAAACTTAAAATTAAAATCCCATTATCCAGGAGGGTCCCGAAAACTTAAAATTAAATCCCATTATCCAGGAGGGTCCTTAAAACTTAAAATTAAAATCCCATTATCCAGGAGGGTCCTGAAAACTTAAATTTAAAATCCCATTATCCAGGAGGGTCCTGAAAACTAAAAACTAAATCCCATTATCGAGGAGGGTCCTGAAAATTCTAAATCTAAATCCCATTATCCAGGAGGGTCCTGAAAACTTAAAACTAAATCCCATTATCCAGGAGGGTCCTGAAAACTTAAAACTAAATCCCATTATCCAGGAGGGTCCTGAAAACTTAAAATTAAATCCCATTATCCAGGAGGGTCTTGAAAACTTAAAATTAAATCCCATTATCCAGGAGGGTCCTGAAAACTTAAAATTAAATCCCATTATCCAGGAGGGTCCTGAAAACTTAAAATTAAATCCCATTATCCAGGAGGGTCCTGAAAATTCTAAAATTAAATCCCATTATCATGAGGGTCCTGAAAACTTAAAATTAAATCCCATTATCCAGGAGGGTCCTGAAAACTTAAAATTAAAATCCCATTATCCAGGAGGGTCCTGAAAACTTAAAAATTAAAATCCCATTATCCAGGAGGGTCCTGAAAACTTAAAATTAAATCCCATTATCCAGGAGGGTCCTGAAAACTCTAAAATTAAATCCCATTATCTAGGAGGGTCCTGAAAACTTAAAATTAAATCTCATTATCCAGGAGGGTCCTGAAAACTTAAAATTAAATCCCATTATCCAGGAGGGTCCTGAAAACTAAAAATTAAATCCCATTATCCAGGAGGGTCCTGAAATCTTAAATTAAATCCCATTATCCACGAGGGTCCTGAAAATTCTGAAATTAAATCCCATTATCAGGAGGGTCCTGAAAACTTTAAATTAAATCCCATTATCCAGGAGGGTCCTGAAAACTTAAAATTAAAATCCCATTATCCAGGAGGGTCCTGAAAACTTAAAAATTAAAATCCCATTATCCAGGAGGGTCCTGAAAACTAAAAATTAAAATCCCATTATCCAGGAGGGTCCTGAAAACTAAAAATTAAAATCCCATTATCCAGGAGGGTCCTGAAAACTTAAAATTAAAATCCCATTATCCAGGAGGGTCCTGAAAACTTAAAATTAAATCCCATTATCCAGGAGGGTCCTGAAAACTTAAAATTAAAATCCCATTATCCAGGAGGGTCCTGAAAACTTAAAATTAAATCCCATTATCCAGGAGGGTCCTAAAAACTAAAAATTAAAATCCCATTATCCAGGAGGGTCCTGAAAACTAAAAAATTAAATCCCATTATCCAGGAGGGTCCTGAAAACTTAAAATTAAAATCCCATTATCCAGGAGGGTCCTGAAAACTAAAAACTAAATCCCATTATCCAGGAGGGTCCTGAAAATTCTAAATCTAAATCCCATTATCCATGAGGGTCCTGAAAATTCTAAAACTAAATCCCATTATCCAGGAGGGTCCTGAAAACTTAAAACTAAATCCCATTGTCCAGGAGGGTCCTGAAAATTCTAAAACTAAATCCCATTATTCAGGAGGGTCCTGAAAACTTAAAACTAAATCCCATTATCTAGGAGGGTCCTGAAAACTTAAAATTAAATCCCATTATCTAGGAGGGTCCTGAAAACTTAAAATTAAATCCCATTATCCAGGAGGGTCCTGAAAACTTAAAATTAAATCCCATTATCCGGGAGGGTCCTCTGAAAACTAAAAACTAAATCCCATTATCCAGGAGGGTCCTGAAAATTCTAAATCTAAATCCCATTATCCAGGAGGGTCTGAAAACTTAAAACTAAATCCCATTATCCAGGAGGGTCCTGAAAACTTAAAACTAAATCCCATTATCCAGGAGGGTCCCGAAAACTTAAAACTAAATCCCATTATCCAGGAGGGTCCCGAAAACTTAAAACTAAATCCCATTATCCAGGAGGGTCCTGAAAACTTAAAAGTAAATCCCATTATCCAGGAGGGTCCTGAAAACTTAAAATTAAATCCCATTATCCAGGAGGGTCCTGAAAATTCTAAAATAAATCCCATTATCCAGGAGGGTCCTGAAAATTCTAAAACTAAATCCCATTATCCAGGAGGGTCCTGAAAATTCTAAAATTAAATCCCATTATCCAGGAGGGTCGTGAAAACTTAAAACTAAATCCCATTATCCAGGAGGGTCCTGAAAACTAAAAACTAAATCCCATTATCCGGGAGGGTCCTGAAAACTTAAAACTAAATCCCATTATCCAGGAGGGTCCTGAAAACTAAAAATTAAAATCCCATTATCCAGGAGGGTCCTGAAAACTTAAAACTAAATCCCATTATCTAGGAGGGTCCTGAAAACTTTAAACTAAATCCCATTATCCACGAGGGTCCTCAAAACTTAAAATTAAATCCCATTATCCAGGAGGGTCCTCAAAACTTAAAATTAAATCCCATTATCCAGGAGGGTCCTCAAAACTTAAAATTAAATCCCATTATCCAGGAGGGTCCTGAAAACTCTAAAATTAAATCCCATTATCCAGAAGGGTCCTCAAAACTTAAAATTAAATCCCATTATCCAGGAGGGTCCCTGAAAACTTAAAATTAAATCCCATTATCCAAGAGGGTCCTGAAAACTAAAAATTAAATCCCATTATCCAGGAGGGTCTTGAAAACTAAAAATTAAATCCCATTATCCAGGAGGGTCCTGAAAATTCTAAAATTAAATCCCATTATCCAAGAGGGTCCTGAAAATTCTAAAATTAAATCCCATTATCCAGGAGGGTCCTGAAAATTCAAAAATTAAATCACATTATCCAGGAGGGTCCTGAAAACTAAAAACTAAATCCCATTATCCAGGAGGGTCCTGAAAATTCAAAAATTAAATCTCATTATCCAGGAGGGTCCTGAAAATTCTAAAACTAAATCCCATTATCCAGGAGGATCCTGAAAATTCTAAAACTAAATCCCATTATCCAGGAGGGTCCTGAAAACTTAAAATTAAATCCCATTATCCGGGAGGGTCCTAAAAACATAAAATTAAATCCCATTATCCAGGAGGGTCCTGAAAATTTAAAATTAAATCCCATTATCGAGGAGGGTCCTGAAAATTCTAAAATTAAATCCCATTATCCAGGAGGGTCCTGAAAACTTAAAATTAAATCCCATTATCTAGGAGGGTCCTGAAAATTCTAAAACTAAATCCCATTATCCAGGAGGAGGGTCCTGAAAACTTAAAATTAAATCCCATAATCTAGGAGGGTTCTAAAAATTCTAAAACTAAATCCCATTATTCAGGAGGGTCCTGAAAACTTAAAATTAAATCCCATTATCTAGGAGGGTCCTGAAAACTTAAAATTAAATCCCATTATCCAGGAGGGTCCTGAAAACTTAAAATTAAATCCCATTATCCAAGAGGGTCCTGAAAACTCTAAAACTAAATCCCATTATCTAGGAGGGTCCTGAAAATTCAAAAATTAAATCCCATTATCCAGGAGGGTCCTGAAAATTCTAAAACTAAATCCCATTATCCAGGAGGGTCCTGAAAATTCTAAAACTAAATCCCATTATCCAGGAGGGTCCTGAAAATTCTAAAATTAAATCCCATTATCGAGGAGGGTCCTGAAAGCTTAAAATTAAATCCCATTATCCAGGAGGGTCCTGAAAACTTAAAATTAAAATCCCATTATCCAGGAGGGTCCTGAAAACTTAAAAATTAAAATCCCATTATCCAGGAGGGTCCTGAAAACTAAAAATTAAAATCCCATTATCCAGGAGGGTCTTGAAAACTAAAAATTAAAATCCCATTATCCATGAGAGTCCTGAAAACTTAAAATTAAAATCCCATTATCCAGGAGGGTCCGAAAACTTAAAATTAAATCCCATTATCCAGGAGGGTCACGAAAACTTAAAATTAAAATCCCATTATCCAGGAGGGTCTGAAAACTTAAAATTAAATCCCATTATCCGGGAGGGTCGTAAAAACTAAAAATTAAAATCCCATTATCCGGGAGGGTCACTGAAAACTAAAAATTAAATCCCATTATCCAGGAGGGTCTCGAAAACTTAAAATTAAAATCCCATTATCCAGGAGGGTCTGAAAACTAAAAACTAAATCCCATTATCCAGGAGGGTCCCGAAAATTCTAAATCTAAATCCCATTATCCGGGAGGGTCCTGAAAACTTAAAACTAAATCCCATTATCCAGGAGAGTCCTGAAAACTTAAAACTAAATCCCTTTATCCAGGAGGGTTTTGAAAACTTAAAACTAAATCCCATGATCCAGGGAGGGTCCTGAAAACTTAAAATTAAATCCCATTATCCAGGAGGGTCCTGAAAACTTAAAATTAAATCCCATTATCCAGGAGGGTCATGAAAATTCTAAAACTAAATCCCATTATCCAGGAGGGTCCTGAAAAATAAATCCCATTATCCGGGAGGGTCCTGAAAATTCTAAAATTAAATCCCATTATCCAGGAGGGTCTTGAAAATTCTAAAATTAAATCCCATTATCCAGGAGGGTCCTAAAAATTTAAAAACTAAATCCCATTATCTAGGAGGGTCCTGAAAATTCAAAAATTAAATCCCATTATCCAGGAGGGTCCTGAAAACTTAAAATTAAAATCCCATTATCCATGAGGGTCCTGAAAACTTAAAATTAAATCCCATTATCCAGGAAGGTCCTGAAAACTTAAAATTAAATCCCATTATCCAGGAGGGTCCTGAAAATTCTAAAACTAAATCCCATTATCCAGGAGGGTCCTGAAAACTCTAAAATTAAATCCCATTATCCAGGAGGGTCCTGAAAACTTAAAATTAAATCCCATTATCCAGGAGGGTCCTAAAAACTTAAAATTAAATCCCATTATCCAGGAGGGTACTGAAAACTTATAAAATTAAATCGCATTATCCAGGAGGGTCCTGAAAACTCTAAAACTAAATCCCATTATCCAGGAGGGTCCTGAGAACTTTAAAATTAAATCCCATTATCCAGGAGGGTCCTGAAAATTCTAAAATTAAATCCCATTATCCAGGAGGGTCTTGAAAATTCAAAAATTAAATCTCATTATCCAGGAGGGTCCTGAAAATTCAAAAATTAAATCCCATTATCCAGGAGGGTCCTGAAAATTCAAAAACTAAATCTCATTATCCACGAGGGTCCTGAAAACTTAAAATTAAATCCCATTATCCAGGAGGGTCCTGAAAACTTAAAATTAAATCCCATTATCCAGGAGGGTCCTGAAAACTTAAAATTAAATCCCATTATCCAGGAGGGTCTTGAAAATTCTAAAATTAAATCCCATTATCCAGGAAGGTCCTAAAAATTTAAAATTAAATCCCATTATCCAGGAGGGTCCTGAAAACTTAAAATTAAATCCCATTATCCAGGAGGGTCATGAAAACTTAAAATTAAATCCCATTATCCAGGAGGGTCCTGAAAATTCTAAAACTAAATCCCATTATCCATGAGGGTCCTGAAAACTTAAAATTAAATCCCATGAGCCACGCTCACATTTTGGAGGATTCTGAATATAATTTTGCTCCCTGAACCATGTTTTTCCCATAGGAGGTCCACGTGGACTTAAAAATTTCTTGCCCCTGCTTCAGACAAATAAAATCTTGTTAGTTTGAAAATGTGGTGGTTGGTTTGTGGCATCACTGCTGAGTGTCTGCTTTTGCCATTGCCATGTTTCATTCCGATTAGCTGCTTCAGGCTAGCAAGGAGTTGTTTGACCCTTTGATTGGAATTAGACCACAAAACCTCTGACTTAAATCTCTCACATCACTTGTTGCATTGTGAAAATTCTAAAACTAAATCCCATTATCCAGGAGGGTCCTGAAAATTCTAAAATTAAATCCCATTATCCAGGAGGGTCCTGAAAGCTTAAAACTAAATCCCATTATCCAGGAGGGTCCTGAAAACTTAAAATTAAATCCCATGAGCCACGCTCCCATCTTGGATGATTGTGAATTTAATTTTACTCCATGAACAATGCTTTTCCCATAGGAGGTACCTGTGGACTTAAAAAAAAATTTCTTGCTCCTGTTTCAGACAAATAAAATCTCTTTAGTTTGAAAATGTGGTGGTTAGTTTGTGGCATTATTCCTGAGCATCTGCTTCCACCACTGCCATGTTTCATCTTGATTAGCTTCTTCAGGCTAGCAAGGAGTTGTTTGACCTTTTGATCTGAATTAGACCACAAAACCTCTGACTTGAATCTCTCACATTCACTTGTTGCATTGTGTTTTTATTTTGATAATTGTTGAGTCTTTATATTTTCTCAAAATTCAAGATCCACTCAACTGCCTGAACCTCAGTTATCACCATACTTCTTATTCTAAATCATGTCAATTGTGATGTGCATGGCCAAACTCCGCTTTGTGCCATTGGAAAGCTGGTGTCAAATTTTAAAGTCATTCCATACTTGTTCTGACCAAACAAACTCAAGAAGGGACTCAAACAAAACGAGGGGAACAAAATAAGGGACAAGGAAAAGAGATGATATTTAACAAGAAAATTACAAAGTAGAAACTTATCAGATGTGGATACCAACCCTAATGACCATGACATGCACCTTTGGATCGAGTGGCCTAATCTCTCAAGCAAGTCTAATATTCAACTCTTGTTGTACCTCTTCGCTGTGAAACTGGGTTTCAGCACTTCAATTGTCCCATTTGATCCACAACCTTAGTCGACTTGTAGTGCCCTAAAGGGTTTTCGCCATCAAGCCTCTCTCATTTTGCACTTTGTCTCAACTCACCGTCGCCTTACGGTGCCCTGAGGGTTTTCACCGATAAGACTCTCTCATTTTATCATTTTCTCTCATTGTTCTAAGAACAAAGGTCTTACCCATGATGCAGGGAGATCATACTTTCACCAACACTTGATATGGCATCCTCAATGATTAGTCGGAAGGTCTTTCTTTGGACCGTAATGTAGGCTTTTGGACAGGGGTAAGAAAGAAAGGGTAACATGAAGGATCAAAATAATTCGAGATGAAAGGGTTATAAATTACAACTTTTGGAATCAGGTCCTTTGGCAAAATTAAAACATCTGCCCCAGTTTCATGAAGTTTGGGGAATTTATTTTGGATTTTTTTTTCTTTGATGGGATTTCGTAGAAAATCTGCCCCAGTGTTGATTTTAGGGGATTATGAAATATTTTATTTGGTGCGACCGAACCGTAAGGCTGCCTACGTATCTTGTGGTGACAAGAATCAGGTCGAACGTAGTTCAAAAGACTACTTTTTGTTACTATTTCTTTTTTTTCTTTTTTTTTGTCTTCTTCTTTTTTTTGTCTTTTTTTTTTGTCTTTTTTTTCTTTTTCTCATTTCCTTTTTTTCTTCTTTTTCTCTTTTTCTTTTTATTTTCTAGGTCCTGACTCTATTTTTGATTCCAAAAGAGGGGTATGAAACGAAAAATTAGGGCTCAAAATGGGTAGCAAATGATAAAAGTGTTTGGGTAGCAGAATAAAAGCCTTCGTCATACCAAACTTTGAGAATGCCAAGTACAAGTGTGCAATTGAAGATAAACAAAGAAATCACACATAGTATCTATTGATGATATCAACACAAACAAGAAGTGCCAATGGGCAATACCTTTGTCCTGATGAATGATCTTGCCAGTTCAAAGCAGACTTGATTCAAACTTATCTTGATGCAGAAGAATGCATTTCAGCACTGACACATTTACCTTAAACTACTTGAAAAACAATTCCTTGTTGTATGCTCTTATCAACCTCTTGATTTCCAGACTTGCTACCCCAGTTTCACTCAATTCAAGCTTTAGTTTATCTCAAAATGCATGAATCCTTACTCATTTCCTCAAATGCCTCTTTTGTCATGTTCAAAACTGTGCCATTGCTTCATGATCAGACTAGCTTCTAAGATCAGGCTGAGAATTATGTGTGCATGTCATGTCACTTAAGTTAGGATGAAGGGAACTATAAGAGAAAAAGTAACCTAAACAAAAACTGACCAAGACTAACAAAAAACATGATATTGCATTAGACAGATGGTGAACAGGGTTTGGACAAAACAAGCAAAACAGACATGGGTTACAACCCTGGAACAATCCTAAAGAACATTAGATGAGTTACTACAACTAAACAAACTAGACAAAATGAGAAGAAGAAGAGTTTGAGCCACAAAATAATATCCGGATTACAACCCTGAAATAACCCGGACAAGCAGAAATGACAATAAAATAAACCACCAAAATCCTCCCTGGCCAACCAAGAACGGAGTGTCTTTCCAATTGCCAAGCTCAAAATCATAGCTAATAGATTGCACATCAAAATTACCGGGGCCTTCACCAATTTCAACATCATTAACTTCAGTGAGCAACTTCCCAAGAGGATTATCATACTCCATTTCACCATACAACTTTCCCACAAAGCTTGCATCATCATGTGCAGGTAAAGGATTTTTGCAATGTCTTGGGTGTCTGAAGCTGGGAATGCAGTTGTTTTGGCTAGCGGAGCATGGAAAGATTGGGAGGAAGTGCCAGGGTAATTGTGGTAAGGGGTAAAACTTGGTGTGTGTTGTGGGGAAAGATCCATGGTAGTAGGAAATGAAGGTGGAGGATGTCCCTTAATCCAGGCTTGATACATCTCTCCATTCTGTTGTTTCAACCTTGGACCTCATCTTTCAATTCAGATTCCGACTCCACAAACTCCCTCGGCGGGTCAAAAACTCTTATGTCCAAGTCTTTGCTAGCCATGGGTACCTTGCCCTTTGACCTTGTGTTGTACGAATGAATCGTTGAAGTGCCACAAACTAACCACCCTCTGTTATGGCAACAATGAAAGTAACAACGAGGAGCAAAGCAAAGCCAACACGTTAGCGTTAGAGCATGTATCATATAAAAATATCACATTGCGTGCAATGCCCTAGCAATAATTAATGGTTCTAAAATGGCTTCGAGGGTACGAAGGTCATTTGGCATCATCCCCACTTTGTTCATTTCAACCTTCTCTTTCTTTCATTTCTAGCACTTCTTGGCTTTCCCGTTTTCCTTCCCCTCATTTTCTTTTTAATTTGTCGCTCATTTCTTTCCTCTCATTTCTCACATCCACAATTCATTCTCTTTTTTTTTTCTTTTTCTTCTTTTTTTTTTCTTTTTTTAATTTTCAAAAAAAATGATTCGATCGAACCCTATGTAGGTTGCCTACGTATCATGCCCCTCATGAATCAGATCAAGCGTAGTTCTTGAAAAGTAATGGATAAAATAAACTAAGAAACAAAAAATCTTTTTTTGAAATTTTTCATTTATAATTTTTTTTTTTGGTTTTTCAAATACAAAACAGGAAGTACTATAACAAAAGACTCGACAATTTTAACTAGACTGACAGATTCGATACGACTGTACAAGACTAAAAATAAAAAGACAATCATAAAATAGACTAAAAAAATTAAAAAAATTTCTTCAAGCAGCTCGTGCATGCAATGGTCTTTGACTAGAATGGTCCTGGGGTATTTATCATGCTCAAACTCTAGCAAATCGCTCCATACCTGAATGAGAAAAATAAGATTAAATAGAGTTAGTGACTCAAGACACATGCAAGAAAAAAAATGGGCTATTTTTTGAAAATTAACCACATGGTTAAGAGTGGCTATTAATGCAAACTCAACAAATGTGACCTCTAAAACATGGAAATATACCTCATTAAGGCTTATATGAACTCAAACTCCCAATGATCATGCCCCAAAAATTAATTGGAAGAAATAACTCATTCTGCAAAAGTAGCCGATATGGCCAAAAGTGGCTAAAGATGCAAATTTAAAAAGGACGGACCCTAAAGAAATATGATTCCTAGTTGTAGACTCAAAATCCTAATATATGAGTAATTGAACAACTTTTGCGAAAATAACCCCATTTTGCAAGAATGGCCGATGTGGCCAAAAGTGGCTAAACATGCGAACTCAAAAAGGAAAGACCTTAAATTGGTATAATACCTAATTATGGACTCAAAATCCTAAGACATGGGTTTATTGAACCACTTTTGCAAAAATGACCCCATTTTGCAAGAATGACCGATGTGGTCAAAAAGTGGCTAGACATGCAATATTTGGCTAAGACCCCGCAAAGCTAAGAACCTAAGACTTACTAGGAAGACCGGACCCTATGTGGGTTGCCTACGTATCTCGCCCCGAGAGACGAGAATCAGGTTCGCGTAGTTCGGGAAGATGCAATTAATTTGTAAAAAGCTATATTTTACCTTTTTGAAAAACAAATGGAAAAATATAAAATCTTTTGGGATTTTTCATTTTCAATTTTTTTTGAATTTTTGGAAGATAACGAAAAAGTGTAAAACCTTTTTGGATTTTTCATTTTCAATTTTTTGAATTTTTGGAATATAATGAAAAAGTGTAAAATCTTTTTGAAATTTTTTTTTTTTTTTTTTGGATTTTCTTGAAAAGTTGTGAAAGGAAAATGCATCCGGACCCTATTTTCTTCATTTTTTCACCCTTCTTCCCCGAACATCGGTCCGCAAAATAACCTTTTTACCCTCAAAGATGCGACATTTAGCAGATAGGATGATTACATGTCATTTTGGGCCACGGGCCCACTTTGACCAAATTTGGACAAGTTTCCTACAAAGGGACACGGTACCTGGGACCGAACCCTGCTAGGTTTAAATGATATGATGCACATAAGTATGACCTAAAGGCTGGCCTACGGTTAGGGTTCACTAGACAAGGCAATTCGGGGCGGCACGTGGTCGATGGCGGCTGCTCTAGCTATCCGCCCACTCCACGCTCCCACGCCACCCCCCTAAAGACACGGGTGACTCACAGAAAGGCCGTGTACGCTCAAACGTACTCCGGAAGACTTGTTGCAGAAAGAAGACTCGGGGTTATGCAAATGATGACAATTATAAAGCAGTAAACACATAAAGCAAAAACTATAAACAAATAAACAACTAGCAAATAACAAAAATATAAAAACATAATAATAAAAATCAAATAAAGATAATAAAAAAAACATAAAAACCTCAACCAAACATTCTAAAAGCCAACAAAATCGAGTACTAGCTCGAACCCGCAAACTCCCCAACAGAGTCGCCAGAGATGTCACACCCCTTTTTTTTTAACCAAAAACAAACTTTCTACTTAAACCCTCTTAAATAAATAAAAAGAATTTAGTAAAAAAGCTTGAAAAGGGTTTTTCAATTTTGAAAGTGACAAAAATGTGTGTTTAAAAGGAATTAACTCAGAGTCGCCACCTGACATTGATTTCGGTGTGCCAGGCCACCGTTTTTAAAATGATTTACCTTTAAAACACTTTAGACTCCAAAACTAAGTCTGCACCAGAGATTCGGGTAAGGGGGTTCATTTGACTCGGGGAGAAGGTGTTAGGCATTCCCGAAGTCCCGTGAAGGTCACGGTTGCGTACTCGATCAAGTTGGCTTTCAAAACATTCATATTGGGGTAAAACACACAAAAAGCAAAATAAACACATATGAAGCTCGAGGTCGTCCCCACCTAATAAAAGAAAATGAAAAGTAAAAGAAAGGAAAATTCTAAGCTAACCTATACTAGACTTTTTACCATGCTTGTGAAGGCCTTCGAAATATTTACATAGTTCTTCGGGGCATACCCCGGATAATAATATATACAAACTCTTCGGGGCATTCCCCGGATAAATTTAACTACGGGAACGACCTCTCGCCTCGTATTAACAAAATCTTAAAGGCTTGCCTACCCGAGTGTGGTCGGCCTAAAGCATGCTCCTAATGTTAAATACAAATAGGATAACTAAACTTAGTTTCAAAGCCTGATTTCACGCATAAACTACCACCAAATTTATCTTGATTTAAATTAACATGATTCTCATCCTCTTGAAAACCGATCCCTCGACCCCGTTGATTATTTCAAGGTTAATAAGATCCTAGTGGAGTTCTTACTTAGTAATCTCATTTTAATTTGGGCAACCAATACTACAAAAACAATTCACTCACCAATTCAATGAAAACAACAACCAGATCAATTCATTTCAATCAACAGACAAACAGTAAGTCATGAAATCAAGTAAAAGAACGATAAAGAAATGGAAGAATAGACCTTTAATTGAGCAGCGAGCAAAGAAGCTAACGGGGAAACGAACAAGATGGAATCCTGAACTGAACCTCGTGCTCAAATGAATCTGAAAATCAGCTTTGAGGCAATTTCGGACGAACAACAATTGGAATTCGAATCGGTGCCGGGTCTTCGACTCCAAACTCGACCTCAATCACACTTTGAGTAGAAACTTGTTCGAACTGATTTAATATTTACAGTATCTAAAATCCATGACGGATGAGCTCGAATCGAGAAGATTGACGATTTCACTTAAACTAGATAGGAAAACTTAAACTGAAATATCGGGCCTCGACAATGCAGCAAATTCGAACCCGACCTCTTCAAACTCAGCCAACAATGAACGAATGAGGTCTCTATTGGAAAGGCAGCGTTTAACCCAGGCCTCGACAACGGCAATTAACAACCAAACAAATTACGACATAAGCAGAATTCAACTCATCACCATTGAAATTAGCAAGAGCAAACACAGGCAGAATTCGACTTATCTCCAAACATTCATATCAAAACAGAATTTTACAAGCTCAACAAATGAGATCCGAAGGTAACAGAAGAAATTGCAACGACTAGAGATGTCGATGAGATGGAAACTCGACTAAAATCTCACACGAATTTAACAACTAAATTTTGATACAATTTGATAGAAAATTAAACCGGAAATCTCCAGTCGAACCTCAATGGAACCTCGAATCAAACCTCAGCACCTCAATCGAACTCCATTTTTAGACCGAAAATTTGAAGAACAGAAGCCCTAGCTTTGAATTCAGTTGCCAAGTTGGAGAAGAGAATATAGTACATATATTTGGTTCGGATTATCTTGTTGTGTGTGTGTGCGCGTTGTTCGGCGGCTGTGAGGGTTCTCGTTTGGGTGTTCTAGGCGTGAAGTTCGCAACTGGGGGTGGTCATTAGATGCAGAAGCGGCGGACAACATGTGGTCGTTAGGGTCTTGCTAGGGGTCGTTCATGGAGTTTTTTTTTTTATGTTGATGAAGAAGGAGAAATGGCCGCTGGTCGATGAAGAAGGAGAGCAGCAAAGGCGGCGGTAGCTTTTGTCTGGAGGAGAGGGTGGCTGGCGGCTGTTCTTCAACTTGTTAGCTCTCTAGGGTTTTTTGTTTTGTTTTGGGTTATGAAGGAGAAAGGTTGGGCGGCTGTCGTATATTTTCCTCTAGGGTTTGTTTTGTGTCTAGTTTATTGAAGATGAGAAGATTAGGGTTGTTTCTTAGGTGTGGGGATTAAATCTAGGCCATAGCATCTAAGGTGATGGATGGTTCAGATTTAAAAGGGAATTGGGGCGGGTCAATGGGTTTGGACTGGGTTGAAAATGGGTTAGGAATGTTGGGTAAGGTGTTTGGGCCTCAGATTTGGGCCTTAACATTAGGTTAAAAACAAATACCCAAGCCTTAATTAAATTACTTTTAAAATAAGATAAATATATTACGTAATGCAAAAATTAATTTAATTAATTAAACTAAATTATATATATATATAATATGAAACTATTTTTTTGTATTTTTTTAATTTTATGATAAAAATAATGTAAAAGAGTTAAAATTAGTGTAAATAGCTATATGAGACCTAAATTAATTATTCTACGCTAAAACGGGTGAAATTTCGGGGATGGTCAAAAATTACGTGTCTGCAGAGGGCGGCCTAAGGAAGTATTGGGGAGAGGTGATCAGGCAGGATATGACGAGGCTTCAGATTTTCGAGTACATGACACTTAATAGGAAGTTGTGGAGGTCGAGTATTACTGTTGTAGGCTAGGAGGTAGTTGAATCTTGCATTACTTTGCCTTACTTTGTACCTTTGTCAGCCTAGTACTATAGGATTTTGTCTAAGATTAATAGGGGCAATGTCGTATCTTACTATTTTTTATTTTCGACATAGAATTCATTTACTAGCCATTGTTCTTGCCTTGCATTTTTCTTCTATCATCTCTAGCAAATAAGGTGGAGTGGGCAAGGCAGAGAAGACAAGAGAACACAAGCTCAAACTTCAGCATTTCCATTACCTGCGGAAGTAAAGGAAGCATTTCCGGTGAATAAGAACTAGAATTTCCATTGGGTCGGGAGCTAAGAGAGATTTGAAAGGTTTAAATAAGAGCGTTCGTAGCGTCTTTCGCTCTCTCTTATTAGAAGAAGGCAGGGGCGCAACCCCACTCAGCTCGAAGAAGTAGCTCTTTCAACTAATCCATACTTTTCCTTTCCCATTTTATGTTCTTATTTTTTCAATGACCTTTGTGGTGATTCTAATATTCTCTCTTTTTGTCTTTTTATTATCTTGAGCCGATGGTCTTTCGGAAACAACCTCTCTACCCATTCAGGGTAGGGATAAGGTCTGCGTATACACTATCCTCCCCAGACCCAACTTGTGAGATTTATTGTGTTGTTGTTGATGGTGGTGGTGGTGGTATTGTTTATACACAAGTGCACCGATCTCAAATATATTATGCTAGACCGGTCTCTGTTGCAGCAAAATAATGGCTATTATTCAATGACTTTGCAAATGCTGACTATTTTTGAATGACCAGTCTGAAAAAATAGCTAATTCGTTTTAACGTATAAATCACTTACACATACAACTTCCTCAATCACGTAAATTCTAATGCATATATAAACATATGCTAGTTTTGTTTTAATCTATGTATATTGTAGGTATCATTCCTGTTCTTCTATCTAAAGAAAGGACTTTCATTTCCTTATTACAGTATTTTAGCTGATCTCCATAATAAGGTCCTAGATTGCTGAGTAGGAATTCGAAGACAATTCTAGATGTGTTTGGCACCCATGTCCAATGACATTCGTGATTTTTGTGTGATAAATTAAAATTGGAGTGACTAAAACGTTTTGATAAACGTGGTACTACTAATTTTGTCCATTAACTTCAAAATGGAAAAAGTTAAAGCTAGTAGTTCTGTAACGAAGCAGTAACAAGTTCAGACCTTGTCTGTTGGTGAGAAAGGATCTATACTTATTATAAGGAAAAGATACTCATACACTTCAGGAAATACGCACTAGAAATAGAAGATCTTATAAGGAAGAAGGACAATTGTTTTTTTGCTAAAAAATATAAATGAAATAAGTTTTTACTCAAAATCATTTTCGCGTGCATATGCTATGTGTATATGATTAGTTTGACGGATCTAGAATTAAAATTTATGGGTTCGAATTCGCAAGAATATAATATCTTATTTAATTTAATAGGTTTAAAATTTATTATTTGTAAAATTTAATGATCTTTTTGGCAAAAATACAGGCTATAAGAAAAAGTTATGGATATTATTGAATTAATAGTTTACATAATGGATAAGTTTTTAGCTGAAGTGTGTGATGACCCAAAAGGTCATCAAAAAGTCATCAAAAGGTCATCACATATTTTTAAAATAAATCCTGCATTTCCAGGCCTTAGAAACCTCTTTTAACATCACCTCAATTTGCGTGGATAATCCGGGCGCTTAGCCAGAATGACTTTATGTGAAAATTTGTGAAAAATGATAAATTTTGACTATAAAACAAATTAATTTGACTTCGGCCAATGTTTTGGATAAACGGATCGGGACTCGTGATTTGATGGTCCCGGAGAGTCCGCAGAAAAATATGAGACTTGCGCGTATGCCCGAAATCGAATTTCGAGGACCCAAGCCTGAGAACTGAATTTTTAAACAAAATTGTTTTCTGAAATATTTAAAGGAATTGGAAATGAATTATGATTAGAACATATCCAAAAGATTAAAGTAGTAGAAATGAGGATGTTGAGGTGGATGTGTGGCCATACTAGGATGGATAAGATGTATGTGGCTCCCATTGATGACAAGATGCGAGAAGCGAGGCTTAGATGGTTCGGGCGTGTATAGAGGAGAAGCCCAGATGCTCCAGTAAGGAGGTGTGAGCGGCTGGTTGTGGAAGGCACTAGAAAAGGGAGAGGGCGGCCTAATGAAGTATTGGGGAGAAGTGATCAGGCAGGATATGACGAGGCTTCAGATTTTCGAGTACATGACACTTGATAGGAAATTGTAGAGGTCGAGTATTACGGTTGTAGGCTAGGAGGTAGTTGAATCTTGCATTACTTTGCCTTACTTTGTACCTTTGTGAGCCTAGTACTATAGGGTTTTGTCTAAGATTAATATGGGCAATCGTATCTTACTATTTTCTATTTTCGTCATAGGATTCATTTACTAGCCATCGTTCTTGCTTTGCATTTTTCTTCTATCATCTCTCTAGCAAATAAGGTGGAGTGGGCAAGGCAGAAAAGACAGGAAAACACAAGCTCAAACTCCAGCATTTCCATTACATGCGGAAGTAAAGGAAGCATTTCCGGTGAATAAGAATTAGAATTTCCATTGGATTGGGAGCTAAGAGAGATTTGAAAGGTTTAAATAAGAGCGTTCCTAGCGTCTTTCGCTCTCTCTTATTAGAAGAAGGAAGGGGCGCGACCCCACTCAGTTCGAAGAAGTAGCTCTTTCAACTAATCCATACTTTTTCTTTCCCATTTTATGTTCTTATTTTTTCAATGATCTTTGTGGTGATTTTAATATTCTCCCTTTTTGTCTTTCTATTATCTTGAGCCGATGGTCTTTCGGAAACAAACTCTCTACCCCTTCAGGGTAGAGGTAAGGTCTGCGTATACACTACCCTCCCCAGACCTCACTTGTGAGATTTATTGTGTTGTTGTTATTGTTGTTGTTGTTGGTGTTGTTTATACACAAGTGCACCGATCTCCAATATATTATGCTAGACCGGTCCCTATTGCAGCAAAATAATGGCTATTATTCAATGTCTTTGCAAATGCTGACTATTTTTAAATGACCAGACTGAAAACTAGCTAATCCGTTTTAACGTATAAATCACTTGCACATACAACTTCCTCAATCACGTAAATTCTAATGCATATATAAACATATGCTAGTTTTGTTTTAATCTATGTATATTGTAGGTATCATCCCTGTTCTTCTATCTAAAGAAAGGACGTTCATTTCCTTATTACAGAATTTTAGCTGATCTCCATAATAAGGTCCTAGATTGCTGAGTAGGAATTCGAAGACAATTCTAGATGTGTTTGGCACCCATGTCCAATGACATTCGTGATTTTTGTGTGATAAATTAAAATTGGAGTGACTAAAACGTTTTGATAAACGTGGTACTACTAATTTTTGTCCATTAACTTCAATGGAAAAAGTTAAAGATAGAAGTTCTGTAACGAAGCAGTAACAAGTTCAGACCTTGTCTGTTGGTGAAAACTGACAGATCAGGTGAGAAAGGATCTATAAGGAAATACGCACTAGAAATAGAAGATCTTATAAGGAGGAAGGACAATTGTTTTTTTGCTAAAAAATATAAATGAAATAAGTTTTTTACTCAAAATCGTTTTCGCGTGCATATGTTATGTGTACATGATTAGTTTGACGGATCTAGAATTAAAATTTATGGGTGCGAATTCGCAACTCTATAATATCTTATTTAATTTAATGGGTTTAAAATTTATTATTTGTAATACTTAATGATCTTTTTGGCAAAAATACAGGCTATAAGAAAAAGTTATGGATTTTATTGAATTAATAGTTTACATAATGGATAAGTTTTTAGCTGAAGTGTGTGATGACCCAAAAGGTCATCACTTATTTTTAAAATAAATTCTGCATTTTCAGGCTTTAGAAACCTCTTTTAGCATCACCTCGATTTGCGTGGATAGTCCGGGCGCGTAGCCAGAATGACTTTATGTGAATATTTGTGAAAAATGATAAATTTTGACTATAAAACAAATTAATTTGACTTCGGCCAATGTTTTGGATAAACGGACTGAGACCTGTGATTTGATGGTCCCGGAGAGTCCGTAGGAAAATATGAGACTTGCGCGTATGACCGAAATCAAACTCCGAGGTTCCAAGCCCGAGAACTGAATTTTTAAAGAAAATTGTTTTCTGAAATATTCAAAGGAATTGGAAATGAATTATGATTAGAACATATCAGAAAGATAAAAATAGGAGAAATGAGGATGTTGAGGTGGATGTGTGGCCACACTAGGATGGATAAGATGTACGTTGATCCCATTGATGACAAGATGCGAGAAGCGAGGCTCAGATGGTTCGGGCATGTATATAGGAGAAGCCCAGATGCTCCAGTAAGGAGGTGTGAGCGGCTGGTTGTGGAAGGCACCAGAAAAGGGAGAGGGCGGCCTAAAGAAGTATTGGGGAGAGGTAAATCAAGTAGGATATGACGAGGCTTCAGATTTTCGAGTACATGACACTTGATAGGAAGTTATGGAGGTCGAGTATTATGGTTGTAGGCTAGGAGGTAGTTGAATCTTGCATTACTTTACCTTACTTTGTACCTTTGTCAACCTAGTACAATAGGGTTTTGTCTAAGATTAATATAGGCAATGTCGTATCTTACTATTTTCTACTCTCGACATAGGATTCATTTATTAGCCATCGTTATTGCTTTGCATTTTTCTTCTATCATCTCTCTAGCAAATAAGGTGGAGTGGGCAAGGCAGAGAAGACAGGAAAACACAAGCTCAAACTTCAGCATTTCCATTACCTGCGGAAGTAAAGGAAGCATTTCCGGTGAATAAGAACTAGAATTTCCATTGGGTCGGGAGCTAAGAGAGATTTGAAAGGTTTAAATAAGAGCGTTCCTAGCGTCTTTCGATCTCTCTTATTAGAAGAAGGCAGGGACGCGACCTCACTCAGCTCGAAGAAGTAGCTCTTTCAACTAATCCAACTTTTCCTTTCCCATTTTATGTTCTTAATTTTTCAATGACCTTTGTGGTGATTCAAATATTCTTCCTTTTTGTCTTTCTATTATCTTCAGCCGATGGTCTTTCGGAAATAACTTCTCTACCCATTTAGGGTAGGGGTAAGGTCTGTGTATACACTACCCTCCCCAGACCCCACTTGTGTGATTTATTGTGTTGTTGTTGTTGTTGTTGTTGGTGGTGGTGGTGGTGGTAGTAGTGTTGTTTATACACAAGTGCACCGATCTCAAATATATTATGCTAGACCGGTCTTTGTTGCAGCAAAATAGTGACTATTATTCAATGATTTTACAAATGCTGACTATTTTTGAATGACCAGTCTGAAAACTAGCTAATCCGTTTTAACGTATAAATCACTTGCACATACAACTTCCTCAATCACGTAAATTCTAATGCATATATAACCATATGCTAGTTTTGTTTTAATGAGTCCAGAACCGAAATAACACTCAAATAAACAAAAAGTACCCTTTTAAACTTAAAAAAAATACCAAATTAGCCAATTCGCAGTATAAAACTGCGAATTGCACTAACGGCCGTTAGTGCAATTCGCAGTTTTATACTGCGAATTGGGGTTTTTTATTTTTATTTTTTTAAAATGTCCGTGTTTTGAAAATTGGCCTATTTCGCAGTTTTGTACTGCGCATTAGGCTATTTCGCAGTACAAAACTGCGAAATAGGCTGCAAATGGGGCCCACTTTTAATTAAAATTCATAATTCGTAGTTTTGAGTGCGAATTTCATTGAAAAATTGCTCAAAATTTTCTTATTTATAGACGATTGAACTTCATCAAAACTCTATCAACACTTAAACTTCAAATAAACGCTTATTCTCTCTTCTCCTTATCAATCCATTTTTTATAATGTCTGAAGTTGCCAAAATAAGGGTTTCATTGTATTGGAGGAGTGAGGTTATTGTGGATAATAACTCAGTGAGGTATAGCTCTCCTCCACGGTGTCATGTTAAATTGCCGCTTAATATGGAGTACGATACTTTGGTATCGTTGTTACGTAAACAAATGAGTGAATGGAGGCGTTCGGTTAACATTAAAGTAACCAGAAGATTTCCTTATTCTGTGACTCCACATGGGTTTGCTTATTATTCCTGAGTTTAACATTGATGATGATGAAAGTCTTAGAGATTTTTTGCGGGTTTCGGACGAATATAGAGAACACATTGTAATAAAATTATTAGAAATGTATGTGAAGGTTGAAGACCTTAGTAGTAATGAGGGAGTGCGTATAAGTGATAACCCACAATCATCGGATGGTTATTTTGGAGGAGCATTAGGCGGACAGGTTGGAGATGGAAGAGGTTCTCTTGATTTGAATTTGTCACCACAGGCGAATGAGGAGCGAGAAAATAATGTTACTACTTCGTATAATCAACAAGACGACTGGTAAACTTAAATTTAGTGAAATATTTTTCTTGATGTTTTATTTGGATTTGTATTTATAGTTCTAATTTTCATAGGGTGTACCGTCCGGATTTGAATTTGACAAATTATGACCACGTCCCTAGTTGGAATTTGCAAAACTCTGCAATAGTGGAGTACGGTGGTCCCTCTGGTAGTTATTAGCAACCTCAAGAAAGCCAGCATGAAACTTCAAGACAATACGATTTGTAAGTAAAGTGATATAGTGATATGTACATTTAAATTTCAAGACAATACGATTAGGATACTTAACTTTTTGTTGGTTATATGCTGTGAAAACGAGCTTCTTGAAGCTCCTGGACTAACACAGTTGCCCGTAGACGATGTTTTTACTCGTGACTTAGCAGATGCGCAGAGTCAGGAGGATGATAGTGATTACGATAACAATGTGGATGAGTCTGTGATGAGACACCCTTCCGCGAGGAGGGTGATGATGTGGAGGGTGACGATGAGGAGGAGGAAGTGAATGTGGAGCCTGATTTGACTAGGGAGCATGTTCCTCCCCCCTCCCTCCCCCATTAGACGAAGAGTGTATGAATCCCACGTGCCTTTTCATGAGAGAAATATTCCATACCTTGATAATTTGACCGCCATGCCTAATGTTGATGCATTGACAAGGGATGATGATGAATTACGATCGAAGATGTGGGATGAATGTAGACCAACTGTTGTTACAAAGGGCATGTATTTCCCTGACAAAGCTCGCCTAGTTAGGGCTGTAAAAATCTATAGCATAAGGGAGCGTCGTGAGATGACGATAACAGAGTCAACTATGGATAGATACAAGGCTATATGTCGTAGGTGGTTCTTGGGCTGTCATTGGATGCTCCGTGCTACAAAGAAAAAATCCGGTTTGTGGAAAGTTGGTAAATTTATTAGCGATCATAGATGTGAAATGGACACATTCAATGAGAACCACTTCAACCTGGATGTTGACTTGATTTCCCTTGTCTTGGTTCCATTTTTGGAAGTGTCTATTAGATTTAAGATTAAAGAGTGTATTACAATTGTCCACAAGGAGTATGGTTGTACTATAAGTAAAAGAAAGGCATATCTCGGTCGCAAACGTGCCTTTGAACTAATTTATGGCGATTGGGATAAGTCCTTTTCAAATCTTCCCAGGTACATGGCTGCACTGCAACAATTTAACCCCGGTACTATTGTTGAATGGAGGCGCGAGCGAAGTCCTGGCGGTCCGGAATTTATATTCAACTATCTATTTTGGTCATTTAAACCAGCAATAGATGGTTTTGTGCATTGTCGTCCTGTAATTTCCATAGACGGTACTCATGTCTATGGAAAGTATGATATTAAGCTTTTGATTGCAGTTGCTATAGATGCCAACGGCCAAATATTTCCACTTGCTTTTGCCATTTGTGCGAACGAAAGTGAAGAGACGTGGACGCAATTCTTGAACCACTTGAAGCAACACGTTGTCAAACAGCGTTCAGGTATTTGTCTAATATCTGATCGGCATGGTGGTATTTTAAGTTCTATACGTCACTTGCCTGAATGGCAGGCACCGCATGCATACCACCGTTACTGTGTGAGGCACCTAAAGGCCAATTTTCAAAAGAGATTTCCTGACAAGGCGTTGCATGACTTAATGTGGATGGTTGCAACTGAGCACCAGCTATGTAAATTCAATAGGTGCATGGAAGCAATCCGGCAGTTGGAACCACGAGCCTATAGTTGGTTGATGCAACACGACCCTCAAATGTGGACATTGCATGCTGATGGTGGCAGACGATGGGGAGCCCTCACCACGAATGTATCGGAGTCATTTAATGGCTTGTTGAAATCTGCCCGTGGACTGCCTGTCACTGCCATGGTCCGCATGACTTTCAAACAGAATGCAGAGAGGTTTGTTGAAAGGCATGCAGCTGCATCGTCATTTTTGGATAGAGGTGTTGAATTTATGCCAATACCCATGGTAAGATTCGAAAAGTACAGGAAGCGAGCACAGTGGCATTCTTTTCTTCAGTACGACAATGAACTGGGTATTTTCGAAGTTAAGACTGGTAATCATGGACACCGTGGGAATAATGTACATACGGTGAATGAAAATAGAAGGTTATGTTCGTGTGGGAAATGGACCATCTACCACATGCCGTGCCCACATGCATTGAAGTGCTTTCAACAAGTTGGCAATGGGGCAACAAACTACATTGATAGGCACTACAGTGTTGCAGCATACGTAGACACGTATAGTGGGAAGTTGCATCCATTAGGTACTGAGCATTATTGGTCGCCGGAACCTTTTAAGTTGGTATGTAACAAGGAGTACTTGCGTAAGTTGAGAGTGCAAAAGAGAACACGTATACCAAACCAAATGGATGTTGGTGAGTCCGTTTATGCACGTAAATGTAGCATATGCTCCCAAACTGGACATGACCGCCGTAAATGTCCTTCAAGTGCAAGTTCGTCCAATGTACCCAACTATCAATCATAACATTAGTTCTTTATTTTTGTATTATTAGTTGTAATATATGTATGTAGTACGTTTTGTGCATTTGAAATAAAATTATTCTTCAAATTACGTATCTTGTTCTAATTTTCTTAATGTGATGTTGTGCAATTATAAAAAGTATATAATAATACGAAAAGTGAAGTTATGAAAACCATGTGAATTGTCATGTCTATGTCATTTCGTCCATGTAATTCATAGTTTAATACTACGAAATGTAAATTTGTCGTTTTATTTCAAAAAAGCTAAAAATCATAGTTCAATACTACGAAATGTAATTCATAGTTCAATACTACGAAATGTAAATTTGTCCTTTTATTTGAAAAAACCTGAAAATTATGTGATTTGTTGTGTCCTAGTAATTCGTAGTTCAATACTACGAAATGTAATTCGTAGTTCAATACTACGAAATGTAAAGTTGTCACTTCTTACGAAAAAGCTGAATTTTTTGTAATTCGTAGTTTAACATTACGAAATGCAATTCGTAGTATTATATGACGATTTATGTTCATGTTGCCTATAAATATCGGGCTCATTACAGTCATTACATGTGCTCAAAATCTTACAAAACGCATATATTTCTTGGAAACGTTTGATATTTTCAAAATGTGTTACTGTGCAATATTTTAAATGGCTCAATATGGAACACCAGTGTGTTACTGTGGAAATAAATGTGTGCAACAAACATGTTGGGAAGGTGATGATGTTGGACGTAAGTACTGGATGTGCATGAACCAGATGGATTGCTACAAAAATCCGAATGAACCAATGTGTGAGTTCAATGAATGGGCTGAGGAATAGTGTCTCCAAGCAAACTACAGAGAACGAATGCTTAATCTGCATAATATGTGGTTAGCCCAAGCAGAAAGCAACTACAATAGCAACATAAGAAGGATAGAACTCAGGGACGAGGTGAGGGAAGAAAAGGATAAAAAACTGAGAGCAGAATGGAAATTGGCATTAGCTACGGGAGAAAACCAAAAAAATAAACAGGAAATTGCGGAGCTTAAGGCGAGAGTAAAAGAGTTAGAAGACGAAAAAGAACGAGTGCTAGAACAATTTAAGTGGCTGGAACGCAGACTAAATTGAAGCTCATAGACGAAACAATTTGTACTATGTGTTTAGTTGCGTTTTAGATTTGTCTACTTGATTTTACTCTCGTTTAAGTGGCATTTCAGTTTAACTGTAATAGTATGTTTCTGTTTGTATTGTACAATTTTAAATTTTATTGGAATATTATGTTTGTGTTCTATTTTAATATGGAGGTTAAATTGGAAGTGATTACTTATTTGATATATTTTTATATATAGATATTTGGCTCATTGTTCTATTTATTGATTTAGTTATATTTGAATTGGAAGTGTTGTTTCTCATATTAATGCTATGTTTGTATTTACAAATTAATGAAATCAAAAAATATTTATTTATTCACAATAAATGTTATTTACACAAGTGTACATACATAATGAAATCAATGAGTGCCGCATGCTTTGTGCCTCAAATTTGCTGCTGGCCTAAGTCGCATCCCCTGTCGGTCTAGCACACTATCTGGATCATCATCGTCAAGCCACCTTTTTATGGGAGGATGTGCAGCGGCATCTACAGTACAACTTGCAGGGTCGGAGGAATAGGCCGTTGGGCCGGCACCAACCTATAAAAAATAAGTAATGTTAGATAAAATAAGAGAGATATTTAAATTATTATGGTTAACAAATTATTTCTCTCACAATGGTCTCGTCGAGGTCCTGCGTATATTCATCGATGGTCAGCTCATCATCGCATGTATTATGGTCAAACATGGTCTGGGATGAAGACTACATAAAAACAGATGTAATGAATTTATTGCATCGAAAGTAAAAATAATGTAGAATTAAAAAACAAAAGTAATACAAACATACCGCATCAAATGCAGGGGATGATGGATAACACAACATACGACCGCCATCCACGTCACGGGTCGGCCGATGCTCAGCTGCAGTAGATGTGCCAGCGAAGTACTGATGTACATCCCCGTCAAAGGTACCCATAATCTGCAATGGTCCGGATGGGGTCATCTGTGTCGCTGGCAATGACAACTGAAGGTCGTATGAGGGCATACTGCTGTCAGGGTCGTATGAGGGCATGCTGCTGGAAGGGTCAGCTGGATGGGTCATAAAACCCCGCTGCATGCTGCTGGAAGGGTCAGCTGGATGAGGCACATAACCCTCATGCTCATCTCCAAACCCCCCAGCTCCAAACCCTACAGGTGGGTCGACCGGCTCCTCAACACCCCCTCGCCGGGCGTGTCGTCGTCGTCCCCTACGAGCCCTAGCCCCTGCACGAGGGACTGGCCTACCCCTCCGGTACGCATCTGAATCCATATAATCGGGCTCATCGTCTAACCTATTGCCCTCCCTCGCCTCTTCCAGTCCCAAACGACACATCTGGGCAACCTCCCGTCCATAATCAACCAGTCTAGGGTTATCTTCACACTCCTGGATATCTATACCAGACTGGTAGACCCGGTGAAGCCAACTAACATGTGAAATAAGTCAATTAGTAATTAAATAACTCTATGCCATAATTATATGATATTAATAAGTCAAAAAAACATACCAGTGACTCGTACCGTCCGGCATACGGTCTGTACCGGCCGTCATGCATGTGGATGGGGTTCCCGACATGCCGTCGGGTGTGACGTCTGCACCAGCCCTCATAAATCGCAATAGTAGCCTCCTGGTACGGTGTCGGCGGTGGCGGGATGCTTTGAGCTCGCTCCTCCCAATGAACTACCTCGTCACGCAGCCACGCTACATAATCCCGGCTCATGTTATGACGGTCGTCACGCTGATAATGAGTAGGGTCCCAGGAGGGATCACTCGGTACCGGCTGATGACGACCAAACTGACGAAGCACACGCTTCGTCGCATGATACTCAACAAATTCCCAGAATATCAATGGGACGGAGCTGCTCCATATGAGCCGGTCTGCCGAGCAAATAGCAGGTAGGTGCGCAAGTAGCTCATCAGTGTACGGCATCCAGATGAACTACAACGAATAACAACAAATTAGTATGCAAGGTACAACTACATTTAAAACAACCAATTTTATGTAGGTGTTTACCTGTCCAGCAGGCAACATATCCAACTGGTCCCTAATAAGGGGGAGATTGTGGTGCACATCCACTCCTCGGTAATTCCCCGCCGGAGAATCCATCTCACAGCTAGCGGGAGGGGCGGATAGTCCTGTGCCGGCAGAGGTGGCTGTAGTGGCATGATATGCCGCCACGCCCAAACCTAAGAACAAATGTTGATGTAAATTATGAGTCATTTCACAATATATAATTTGTGCTTAATTAATTTTGGAAGTATTTTGCACCTGAAGGAGTGACAAAAAACCACCAATATCAGTAGCTGGACCGATGCTAGCCCGGCACATGCTCCTATAGAGATACGCCAGAACAGCAGCTGCCCAACTGTAATGCTGCACCTGCTCCATATCTGTCACACCTCCTTTTTACGCACCCGCGAGAGCGCGAGGGAGTTTTTCCAATTCAAGGACAATCGAGACGGGATCAATTTATTTAATTTTTCAGAGTCGCCACTTGGGAAAATAATGGTGTCCCGAGTCACCGGTTTAATCCCGAACCGAGGAAATTTATGACTATGTATTACAGTCTACGAAACTAGAAACCTGGATAAGAAATTCTGTTAACCCGGGAGAAGGTGTTAGGCACTCCCGGATTCCGTGGTTTTAGCACGGTCGCTCAACTGCGATTTTTGTTTTTATCTGATTTCTTTACATATTTCAATTATGTGCTTTTAATGTTTCGCTTTTTAATTTTAGAAGAATTGCGACGTCACAAAAACACACTTCGAGTCACACCGCAACCAGTACGCCTGTGACTTTAATGCGTTTCAGTTTGCCGAGAGTAAGATTTGGGTCACATAAATGCGCACCCGTATTTAGGAAAGTAATTTTATTAAAACCGTGCCTAAAGGGTCTATCGTGTTGTTAACTTTGGGAAAGGACCGTGAAATTCACTAAACGATCCTCCCAAATCTACCATTTTCATAACAATTTATTTGAGGGCCCCGCAATTGTGTATTTTTGTTTGGCGAGGCTCGTCTCATTATTTTATTTAAGGTCATCCTAACGTATACTATATTTTCTATTTTTTTTTTTTTTTTTAAACAAGGAAACAGTCCATATTAATTGTTTATGTGATCATTCAATTTATTTTATTACTAACAAATCCAAAAGTACTTGAGGCCTTTAAAAAAAATCCAATATATGGTATTAAACTTCAAAAAAAATGAGCATTAGGCAAACTTGTTTATTAAATGTTTCAGCCCAGGCTCAAACGTGAGATAACTATTCATTGAAAATGGGCTTATGTGAATAAACTGAAGTTCAGACCATAGAATCAGGCCATAGGTCCAAACCAATATCAAATTGAAAGAGACGAGATTTGATGGACTATTTTCAGACTTTGAAAAGGCATTCAATAGTAATAACTGTGTACAAGATGTGTACCTGGAAATTGACAAAAGAAGACAAAGGGAGCAATCAACAGTAGTAATGCAGCAGCAATACAACAACAACCACAACACCAACATCAGCAACAGGATCAACAACAAACACAACAACAACAACAACAGCTACAAAACAGCCTTAACAACAACAGACCAACAGCAACAGAAGCAGCAGCAATAGAAGCAGCAGCAACAATCACCACAACAACAACCTCGACAACAAACAGCAGCTAACAACAACCACCACAATAACAACCTCGACAACACAGCAACCACAAGCAACAGAAGCAACAGAAGAACAGAAGCAAACAGTGAATACTTGTGTGTATTTTTATGAGTGTACGGGGGTCTATGCTGTGAATGTGTGTATCTATTTGTATCTTTCAGAATGCTCTCCCAAAAGTCCTCTATCACTGCTTTCTCTAAAGTTTCTCTAGGTATCAATGCCTGTTTTTTCCTCCTCTAGTGAGTGTGTGTGTATCTCTATTTATAACCAAAAACACCACCTAAGAACCCCAGAATCTGCAGAACAGACCCCTGCCCATCCTTCTTCTGTCCAACCCATTAGATTCCCTGGACAGACCCATCCCTCTGTTTTTTCACCACTATAATATGTCTAAGTATGGGATGTTAATATTAAATTGATAAGTGCAGGGCACTAATAGGACACCCTGCTGTACAGCAGGTTCCATTTGGCTATCTCATGTGCATTGCACTCTACCAGCTAACCTCATTAGTTCCTGACTACAAGCAGCTATATCCAATTCACAACCTAATTTAAATCTATTTTAGTTTCAAATCGATCAAACACCCCAATTCAATTCAATAGTGCTAATCACTATCCAGAATTTCAAACAAATCAAACCTATGCAATTAGACGACGACATTTAACAATCGACTCCATAGAGTAGTTAAACGCACGTAAGCAGAACAAAACATAATAATCGATTGACCAGTGACTTTCTAGACCAAACAAGGGATTTAGATTATTCGACGACGCTAATCGACGCGAACATGTATTCTATAGCATACTCAATCAAAATAACAAAAACATAAGCAGAAATCAACCAAATAAAAGGTTTTTTGAGAGAGGAGAAATGACAGAAACAAAAGCGATAATAGAAATGGCAACAACAAACGAAATTATACCGACCAAACAAATGAAAACCGAAAAGAGAAGCAAAGGGAAGTACCTTAAACAGAAAACTCGGAAATCGGCCGACTTGGATTCAAAAGGAGTCGAAATTGCGTATTTGAAGTCAAACAGACTTTAATTGAAATGTTTTCAAACGAAAACATTCCAATTAAAGTTTATTAACTTCAATTTCTTTTAGTTCGAATGAAATCCCTAGTTTCTTAATTCTAGGGTTCTTGAGGGCTCGATTTGGGGGTTAAGGAGTTAGGGCTTGATTCGAACCAAACCAATCACGATTTGGTAACGAGGGAGGCTAGGGGAAGGTCTGGTATGATTTTGGGGCTGATTGGGATAATCTAGGTTGTGGCTCGAATCTTCGATTGAAGATTCGAGAAACTGGGAGATGATTCGAGATGAAATGGCCTTGGATTCGAGTTGAGGGAGTCGAAATGGTCCTAGGGTGTAAACATGGAGGGGTTTGGCCCACCGGAACCGCCGTGGGGCGATTTCCGGTGGGCGGAGCATGGTGGTAGCGGCGACATTTGATTTTGTCTCGAACGGGCTTGGCAAAGAGAAGAAGTGAAATTGGGATGAGGGTTTGGGGTACCTGAAATTTAGATTAACTGATTTCGGCCGTTGGATGATGAGAATCCAACGGCCAGGATTAAGAAATGGGGCAATTAATGAGATCCATCAGATCAACGCTGATCGACGGCTTGGATCTCTTCACTTAAAACAGAACAACGTCATTTGGGTGTCTTGTGAGAGACGGACTGGGCTAATGCAAGACTTGGGCTGACTGTCTCGTTGGGCTCCAGATTTAGAAGCCTAAACTTAATTTTCAGCCCTTTCTTCTTTCCTTTTTTATAACAAAACCAAAATTCTAATTAATTTATCATTAAAAATAAAACCATAAGGATATTAATACTTAACAACAATTGACACATAATTAACAAAGAGAATAAAATCATATAATGGCAACAAAATAAAATACACCCTTATTATTTTGTGATTTTCCATTTACTAGTTAATTCAAAACTTTAAAAATAAGTTCCAAACGCTATTACATATATATATATATATATATATATATATATATATATATATATATATATATATATATATATATATATATATATATTACATATATATATATATATATATATATTGTATTTTTCATTAATTTAATCAAATATGCATGCACACACAGATACGAATAATAAGAAAAATAATACCAAAATCCACAAATATTGCAAACAACGCAAAACTCTTTTTTGAATCTTTTAGGAGTAATTCGTGTGAGGCAAAAATCACGTGCTCACAGCTGCCCCTCTTTGCGCGGAAACATGAAGAGTTTTCGTGCAAAGATAGTGAGCAAATACGAGCGATTTTTGCCCGTTCGAGCACTCCGTGTGAAGCATTTCTAAAAAGATCTTGACCGAGCCTTTACTTCAGGAGGCCTCCTACATATCCTGGGCTAAACAGGAATCAGGTCAGTGTAGTTCGGGAAGTTTTGGTAGTTGGGACTACCATGACTGCCGTGATCTTGCTGTTACTGCTGTTGCTGCTGTTGCCACTGCTTAACTGATCTCCTTATTACACCGTGCTAAACAAAAATAAGAAGCTAGACTAAATTATAGTACTACAAATTCTTATCTATCCTTTTTAACTTGATCTTGTCATGCTCCTTGCCATCCTGCTGGCTCTGATGTTTCTTCACATGCTTCTTCTCCTCTGACAATTGTTGTCTCGGCCTATCTTGATTGCCGAACTCCGACCATTGGTTCCTTCTTTGTGATCTTCGAACTATTCTCCTTCGAAATCTGAACCCATCTTTTCTGATCCTTGTTGCCTTCCTTCTGATTATTTCCTTTGCTTTTTGTACCATTTTCTTCTTCCTCCATTGCCTCTTGGGCCACCCTTTTCTTCTGAATTACCTCGTCTTGGAACTGCTTTCCCCCTGGGTCGTGATACTTTTCCTTTGGCTGCTGGAGATATCTTTGAAACGGTTTACTCACCCGCTGGTGATGATGCTGCTGGGGAAGTATTCTTATTTCCTTCACCCCTCATTCTCTCTCAGACTCGCCGGGGGTTGAAACGTCATTAACTAAGGGGATTACCCTGGCGGGGGACCCCTTTTCTTCTTCCTTCTTCTCAGACTTCCTCTGGGACTCACGCTTTGGCCTCCTTGAACTTATGGGATATAATGCTGTTGGGGGAATCTCAGAGTTAGTGTTTCCTTTTCCAGCGACTGCTGGGGATGATACCAGGCTCAAAGATCGCCCCATCGTGTTGTCCGGCCTTTGTCAAAACCATTCTGCTCGGAACTGGTATTTCCCGAAATCTCGTTACCCTTATCCACTGGGTATTTGTTTTCAAGAAAATTTTCGCAATGGGAGAAATTTTTCTGCCCCAGTTTGATGACCTTCTACGCGGCATGCTTTTCCGCCGATGAACCCTCTTTTCCTGCTTTAGATCAAAGAAAAATTGTTAGTTCTCAAAATGCACTGAGTGATCGTGCCACTCTTGTTGGGGGCCATTTTCCTCCTCTCTTTCAGCTGCTCGGCCTCCCTCGAACCTTTGGGGACGATGTTGACACTTGCTGGGGATGATACTCTTTCCACCGATGGTCTCTCATCTCTCGTTTTATTCCAACCTTCAGTCTGGTCTGACCCTTTTTAGCCGGTGATCTGTTGTGAAAAATCATCTTCCGGACGTGCCATATATGTCCATCATACTCCATAATTCCTGTGAACCTTCCAATCAACCTGTCGTTCCAATCTTAATATCGGAACGACTTCTGCCTTATTGCCTCGTTCCACGCCTTTTCGTTTTCATTATACTGCTTTGGGAGACTTGGTAATAAGCTTTGAAAAATCAATTTTCAAAAACGAAAGAAAAGAAAAAGAATGCTGACCGCAAATGACAAAAGAAAGGGAAAACTTTTCTGAACTCAAAAATAGGAAAAACTTATCTGAATGTGTGACTGATCCAATGGTTATGCCGCGCCTTTGAGATTAATCTACCCAGTCTATTTATGTCAATCACTTTCTGATGGTCGCGTTCTGCTAGAAGTAAACGAATGCCCAAAACCTTGTCTCATGCAGACACCTTGTAACCATCTCGCCTTGTCACCTCATAGTGCCCTTCAAAGGGTTTTCACTAATGAGATTCTCTCATTTCTCTCGATCTCCCGTCGCCTTAGGGTGCCCGTAAAGGTTTTCACCGTAAGACTCTCTCATTTTATTCCTCTCAGCTTTCTTCGCCTTAAGGTGCCCGCAAGGGTTTTCACCGTTAAGACTCTCTCATTTTCGCTTTCTTTCCCTGCGGTGGGCTGGGGTATTATCCATAGAATTTCCTCTAAAGGGGCCATCCTTTTCAACTTGTAAGTCCTAAATTCGGTCGAGGATTGAAGTGTCATTCGTAGTTTCACTCGCATGACTTGGCATTTCTCAAATACTGATCGAAAGGTCTTTTTGGTTCTTAATGTGGTTTCTGCGCGTGAGGCTAAAGAAAAGGGGTTTAACCTCAATGGTTAGCTCATTACAACTTTCGGAATCCACCCTATCTTTCAAACGACACAATGGCTTCTGCCCCAGTTTTGTTGCTTAGGGAATCTTTGATTTTTATTTTATTATGACCGAGCCGTGCGGCGCCTACGTATCCTTCGTGAGAAATCAGGTCGAACGTAGTTCACTTTTTCTTGTATCCTTTCTTTGTTTCTTTTTCTATTTTTGTTACACATTTTCCTTGATGATTCCGAAATAGGGTATATGAAAAATAATTAAGGCTCAAAGGGGAAAACAAGGGTTAAAGTGTTTGGGTAGTAGAAAAATTGCCTCTGTCATTTCATTCTTCGAAAAATGCCAAATACAAACGAACGAAACCAAGCGTTGACAAATGCATTAGAGAATTACACATAATATCTCTTGACTGCATCGGAATTGATAGCCATATAGGTGCACCTTCCTTCGACATCAGTTAGACATAGCGCGCCGTTGGATAATACCCTAGTCACAACAAACGGTCCCTGCCAATTTGGAGCAAACTTGCCTTTTGCTTCGGCCTGATGTGGTAGGACTCTCTTCAGCACGTGCTGTCCCACTTCAAATTTTCTGGGACGTACCTTCTTGTTATATGCTCTTGCCATTCTCTTTTGATACAATTGGCCATGACATACTGCTGTCAATCTCTTTTCATCGATCAAACTCAATTGCTCCAATCGGGTTTTGACCCACTCATCGTCGTCAATCTCAGCTTTGGCGACAATTCGGAGGGATGGGATTTCAACTTCTGCTGGTATTACTGCTTCAGTTCCGTACACCAACAAATAAGGAGTTGCACCTACCGAAGTTCGGACGGTAGTGCGATAACCTAGCAGTGCGAATGGTAAGTTTTCATGCCATTGCCTGGACCCTTCTACCATCTTTCTCAATATCTTCTTTATGTTCTTGTTTGCTGCCTCAACCGCACCATTTGCTTTGGGATGATATGGTGTGGAATTTCGGTGTGTAATCTTGAACTGTTGACATACCTCCTTCATCAATCCGTTGTTAAGATTGGCACCGTTATCCGTGATGATTATCTTTGGAATTCCAAACCTGCAGATGATGTGGGAATGTACGAAGTCCACCACCGCCTTCTTGGTCACTGATTTGAAGGTTTTGGCCTCCACCCACTTGGTAAAATAATCGATCGTTACCAGAATGAACCTATGACCATTGGAAGCTGCAGGTTCTATAGGTCCAATAACATCCATACCCCATGCGACAAACGGCCACGGTGCTGACATTGTATGCAACTCGGTTGGCGGAGAATGAATCAAATCTCCGTGTATCTGACACTGATGGCATCTTCGCATGAAACTTATACAATCACGCTCCATAGTGAGCCGGTAATATCCTGCTCGAAGAATCTTCTTTGCCAATACATATCCGCTCATGTGTGGTCCACAAACTCCGGAGTGTATATATGTCATCACTGTTGTGGCTTGACTCGCATCTATACATCTCAACAATCCCAAATCTGGGGTTCTTTTGTACAGTACCCCTCCACTAAGGAAAAATTCGTTCGCCAACCGCCGAATAGCTCTCTTTTGATTTCCAGTCGCTTGCTCTGGGTATATTCCCAGCCTGAGGTACTCTTTGACATCATGAAACCATGGCTCACCATCCATCTCTTCCTCTATCATATTGCAATAGGCATGCTGATTCCGGACCTGAATATGTAACGGATCGATACGAACCTTGTCCGGGTGATGTAGCATTGACGCCAAGGTAGCCAAAGCGTCGGCAACCTCATTATGCATCCTTGGGATATGTCTGAATTCTACCGACCGGAAATGCTTAGTCAGATCATGCAAACACTGACGATATGGGATAAGCTTTAAATCTCTGGTTTCCCATTCTCCCTGAATCTGATGTACCAGAAGGTCCGAGTCCCCCAAGACCAAGACGTCCTGTACATCCATGTCCACCGCTAATCGCAATCCCAAGATACATGCCTCGTACTCAGCCATATTATTGGTACAATGAAAACGCAGTTGAGCAGTAACAGGATAATGATGTCCTGTTTCAGAGATGAGCACGGCCCCTACTCCGACTCCTTTTGCGTTCGCCGCTCCGTCGAAGAAAAGCTTCCACCCCGGATCCTCGGTTAATTCCAACCCATCAATTTGTAGTACTTCTTCGTCCGGAAAATACGTCCTCAAAGGTTCGTATCCGTCATCGACAGGGTTCTCAGCTAAGTGATCGGCTAGGGCTTGAGCTTTCATAGCCATCCTTGTCACGTATATGATGTCGAACTCGGTAAGTAATATTTGCCATTTTGCCAACCTCCCTGTAGGCATAGGTTTCTGGAAAATATACTTCAATGGATCCAAACGCGAAATGAGGTAAGTGGTGTAAGAAGACAAATAATGTTTCAACTTTTGGGCTACCCAAGTCAAAGCGCAACATGTCTTTTCCAAATGAGTGTACTTAACCTCGTGGATCGTGAACTTCTTACTGAGGTAGTAAATGGCCCGTTCCTTTCTCCCAGTAAGATCGTGTTGCCCCAGCACACAGCCGAACGAATTCTCCAAGACCGTCAGATAAAGAATCAAGGGTCTGCCCGGTTCAGGCGGAACTAGTACGGGTGGATTGGACAGATACCCTTTGATTTGGTCAAACGCTTCCTGACATTCTGTCGTCCATTCTATCGCGGCGTCTTTCTTCAATAGACGGAATATGGGTTCACAGGTTGCTGTAAGTTGAGCAATAAACCTACTGATGTAATTTAACCTTCCCAACAGACTCATCACCTCTGTTTTATTCTTTGGCGGGGGTAGCTCTTGAATGGACTTGATTTTGGAGGGGTCCAACTCAATGCCCCGTCGGCTGACGATGAATCCTAGCAACTTTCCTGATGGAACTCCGAATGCGCATTTGGCCGGATTGAGCTTGATATCATATCTTCGAAGCCTTTGAAAGAACTTCCTAAGGTCGGCAACGTGGTCTTCTTGACGTCTAGATTTTACGATCACATCATCCACGTACACTTCAATTTCCTTGTGTATCATGTCATGGAATACCGTAGTCATCGCTCTCATATATGTTGCCCCTGCGTTCTTCAAACCAAACGGCATCACCCGGTAGCAGTAAGTCCCCCACGGTGTGATAAAAGCCGTCTTTTCTGCGTCCTCCTCATCCATCAAGATCTGATGATATCCCGCATAACAGTCCACAAAGGATCTGATTTCATGTCCGGCGCAATTATCAATCAGGATATGGATATTGGGAATCGGGAAATTATCCTTAGGACTCGCCTTGTTGAGATTGCGGTAGTCCATGCATACTCTGATCTTTCCGTCTTTCTTTGGCACCGGTACTACGTTAGCCAACCATTCGGGGTATCGAGTGACACGAATGACTTTCGCCTGCAACTGCTTGGTTACTTCCTCCTTGATCTTTACACTCATCTCCATCTTGAATTTCCGCAGTTTTTGCTTGACGGGAGGATATGCCGGATCAGTGGGTAATTTATGAACCACTAGATCAGTGCTGAGTCCTGGCATGTCGTCGTACGACCATGCCAAAATGTCTTTAAACTCCATGAGCGTTTTGATCAACTCTTCTCTCAGGTTGGATTCAATATGGACACTTATTCTGGTTTCTTTGACGTCATCTGTGTCCCCCAGATTAACAGCCTCGATATCATTTAAATTTGGTTTGGGTTTTTCCTCGAAGTGACTTAATTCTTCACCGATTTCTTCTACGGCTTCATCATCGCCGTATTCCGATTCACTCTCGTCACTTCTTATTTCATGCGTTATTATTTCCAAACTCGATTGACTTTCTAGACTGGGTTGATTAATCTTTAAGCACGCCATATCATTAAGATCAGTTGAAAGAAAGCTGTTCAGAAAAGTAAGAAAGAAGAAAAATAAACAAAATTAGACACGAAGGGAACAAAATTTCATTAATGGGAACAGTACAAGGAAAAAAACACTTGCAAACTCAAATCGAAATGAACCAAAACAAACGGATTTTACTCCGGGGATAACCCCAACACAAAATTTCAAAAGAAAACAATCCAAAACAAACTACCAAGACTCCTTCCGGACAGGGAGAGGAGTAGCCTTCCAATTATTCAATTTTGCTTTTGATCCCACAAACTATATCTCGGCATGGCTGGATCCTTCACCATCCTCGAGCATGCATACATCTGCGAATAGGTCCTCGAACTTTCTTAAGAACTCTTCGTATGGCCTAACCATAGGACCGGGAATCTTTGTCGTCGGATGTCCTCTTACTCCGGACCGAACAAAAGATTGGGAAAGGCGTGGAACCGGCTTCGGGAGCACCCATGTCTTCTGCTTATTCCTTTTGGCTCGCTGGATGTCCTCTGATGTTGGCTTGAATCCCAAACCGAAGGTTCCCACGTTTTCGACCACAGATACCGGTTGTATGATTCCTTGCAGAGATGCACCTAAACCTTTGCCGGGTATGAAACCGTTTCTCAACATTTCATGAGCCACCGTGACGTCTGCAGTAATTATTCTGTCATTGGGAATGCATTCCCCTTCTGGAACTCGGTTGGCGGATACCACATCGCAGATCTGGTATACCCATGGCCCAACATCTTCTTCTGTATCAACAAAGGGGACGATGGTGCCTGGTTGTAGATCATTCTCTCCATGGACGACGATCTCCTATTGGTCCCACTCAAACTTGACGAGTTGGTGTAGGTTGGATGGAACTGCTCTTGCGGCATGGATCCACGGTCGCCATACCAGAAGGTTATATGACACTACCATGTCCAGCACCTGGAATTCCATGGTGAACTCCACCGGCCCAATTGTCAAGATTAACACTATGTCCCCGACCGACGCCTTGCCTCCTCCATCAAACCCTCGAACACATATGCTGTTCTTGCGTATCCTGCCGATGTCCACTTTCAACTTGTCCAGTGTAGAGAGAGGACAGATATTAGCACTGGACCCATTATCGACAAGGACTTTGGTAACCACCTACTCCTTACACTTTACCGTAAGATATAAAGCCTTGTTGTGCTCGGTGCCTTCCTCAGGCAACTCATCATCGGTGAAGGTGATCCGATTCGCTTCGAAGATCCTATTGGTGATCTTCTCCAAATGACTCACCGAGATTTTATCAGGTACATGGGCCTCATTCAAAACTTTCATCAAAGCTTGCCGATGTTCTTCGAATGTATCAGCAAGGACATCAATGAGATTTGCGTAGGGGTTTTCTTCAGCTGTTCTAAAACAGAATAATCATGCAGCTTCATCTTTTTCAGGAATTCTTCTGCCTCTTCGTCAGTTACCGGCTTTTTCAGTGTTGCCGGAGCAGTCTTCCTCAACTCCGCGAGGGCAAAACATCTCCCCGAGCGGGTCAAACCTTGCGCTTCGCAAACTTCCTCTTTCACTTCCTTTCCTTTGTAGGTTGTCATGGTCCGATCATAATTCCTCTGCTATCAGTTATTGGCAACTGTATTGCTGGCTTGATGATGAAAGGATCCATTCGAACACCTGCTACCGTCAAGACGGGTTTGGTTGCTACCCCCGGTACAACTATTTTTGCTTCCCCCGGCCTCACCGGTACTTCGTTCACACTTCCCCTTTCTGCTTCCAACCCCCTTTGTACATCCTTCTTGCAAATGGGTGACTCATCAAGGCTCGGCCCCTTTCTCATTCCTATCCCACTAGACTTGATCATCATTACAGTCTGGGAGGCTTTCTCCTTTCCTTCTTCTACCCGTACCAACTCGATCGTGTTGGTCTCATGATGAGTTGGAAGTGGATTTTGGTTGATGTTGGGCTCTGTTGGAGTCTGGACCTCAATCCTGCGAGTGTCGATGAGCTCCTGGATAGCTGTTTTCAACCTCCAACACTTTTCCGTGTCGTGTCCCGGACATCCTGAGCAGTATGCACAATTTACTGAATGGTCCAGATTCTTTGGAAGAGGGTTTGGTAGCTTAGCTTCAACCGGATTTAGCAACCCTACTTGCTTCAAACGGTGGAACAGACTGGTGTAGGACTCCCCCAAGGGAGTGAAAGTCTTTGGCCTTGGCGCCCTGTCGCCCTTGAATGCTTGGTTCGGGCGAAAGCCCGCACACGTGGGATTTCTATAGGCTCTTGGGGGTGGGTAATTGTTCTGTGGATTTGGTGCACGCCATGGTGCCTGGACGGGAGGTGCGGAATATGACTGAGCGTGATGAACAGTAAAATGGGGATCAGGTGCTGGATAGTAATGTTGCGGGTGGTTATATGGATTGTGGAAGTAATTTAGGTGGTGAGGCTGTGGTGGGTTATACTGGGGTGCGGGGCCTCTGTTTCTGAACCATGTTCCGGACTCGACTGCCGTGACTTCTTCTTTCCTCTTTTTCCCAAGCACTCCTCCGGTACCACTTTGGAATAGCTTGGGTGGTGGCTTTCAATGCTGAATAACTCATAATCTTGTTGGCTTTCAAGCCTTCCTCGATCATAGCCCCCATCTTTATCACCTCGGTGAATGACTTGCCCACGGACGTCACCAGATGTCCGAAATAGGTTGGCTCTAGTGTCTGCAAGAAGTAATCGACCATCTCGTTCTCTCTCATAGGCGGATCTACCATTGCTGCCTGTTCCCTCCAGCGGAAACCAAATTCTCTGAAACTTTCGGCGGGTTTCTTTTCTAACTTTAGCAATGATAAGCGGTCTGGGACTATTTCAAGATTGTACTGGAACTGGCCAATGAATGCCTGAGCCAAATCATCCCAAGTAAACCATCTGCTGGGATCCTTCCTAGTGTACCACTCCAATGCAGATCCCCCCAAACTCTGACCGAAGTAAGCTATCAGAATCTCGTCTCGTCCTCCGGCCCCTCGCATTTTACTACAAAACCCTCGAAGATGGGCTACAGGATCACCATGCCCCTCATATAGGTCAAACTTGGGCATTTTGAACCCGATCGGCAACTGGACATCTGGGAATGGACACAGATCCTTGTAAGCGACACTGACCTGGTTGCCCAAACCGTGCATATTCCTGAAGGACTGCTCCAAGCTTTTAACTTTTCTAATAACTTCCTCATGTTCCAAACTTTGGAGGTGCTTTTCTGGTTCTGCCGGGTTTCTGCCGGGTTATCCTGGATATGGTTCAGGAGCCCTAAAGGTAGGCTCGGGAGGATAGTAAGAACCGTCATGGATTTGAACATGTGGCTCACCGGACGACTTTTGTAGAGTAGCAGTTGGGGGTGCCACAAAAACAGGGGTGACCGGAGGAGGATTTTGTTTGGCTGGTGGAATTTGGGTGACATAAGGGTTTTCCCCTTGATAGTATGGATAGAGTGGGGCGCTTGTCGAAGGATCAAGGGGTGGATGTTCTGGAGCTGATGCGAGAGTAGGGCGATTTGGTGAAGACTGTCCCCTAGCCCAGGCTAGGTGCATCTCTGTTATCTGCTGTTTCAACAGGTCAACCTCTTCTTTCATGATTTGTATCTCTGATTTCTCTTCCTCGAGACTTTTACCGGAACTAGACATGCTTGCTGTAATTGGCCATTTAGATCTAGTACGGTAATGGTGGCTCGCCAGTATATTCTGTCAAACCAACTGCTAAACTTTCTGGAAATTGACAAACTTGTTAGTTTACCGAGTTTAATAGATATGTTATAGCACGTTGGATGCAATGCACCTAACCAAATAACCCTTTCTACGTGTGCTCATAACATGCGTCATTCCAGCTTTTCTCTTTTTCTCTTTTTCTTTTTTCTTCTTTTTCTTTTCTCCTTTTCAACTATCCTTGAAAGCCTTATTGTTATTAACCTTCGTATTCTTTTCCTTTCTTTTTAGTGGTGGTCGAATCTTATGTGGATTGCCTACGTATCACGTCCCCGCGTGAATCAGACCGAGCGTAGTTCTGGTAACAAGATTGTGGCAAAATTCAGTAACTTTTATATCAGATAAAACCTTAAAGTTACAAAACATGTCTTACAATAATCGACAAAATAGAGGAATGCTTGACTTGAAAAAGGAAAATGCCAACCAACTTGACTCGATATTTCAAAATACATTTTTAATCAGAAGTCTAATGCTCTAAAATTCCTGGGGGCCCGCGAGGCATCATTCGGCCTTGCCGCGGGCTTTGGTGTGAGGTCCTTGTGTAGTCCCCTTAAATCTCTCATGATCTGATGAACATAGCCCATAACCGAAGAAAAAAGGGCAGGGCGGGGCATTTGTTCACAAGCTAAACACTTCATGGTGACATAGTGCCCGATTTCTCCAATTCTGTCCTTGATCATGTCCCTTTCTCTGAGTAGCTGTTCTATCTGCTGGTTTTTCGCCCCCAATCTTCGAGCATTGTTGGTGACCTGGTCTAGGAGCCTATCCACTTGTTCTTGCAGTCGGGCCATCAAATCGTGGCAACGGTCGAGGTCTGCTCTAGCCTCTCGGGCTTGCTTGAAAACCCGCTCCCTGAGGATAACATTTGCTTCCCTTAGACTAGTGATGATCTCAGGTGTAATCTTCTTCCACCCGTTGTAGGTGAAGTGCATGTTGATGTGCCTCCTTTCTCCAGCTAGCACGGATCCTCATTGTTTAGGTCTTTGACTCTTCCAATTCTCTTTGGACATCGGCAACTTGGTTTTTCAAACCATTTATCAATTTTTCGTCTGCTCGACTCCTCAACTGTTTGTCAGCATCCCTTTTCATTTGCTGGATTTGAGCTCTCAAAAAGTCATTTTCTTGTGCCAACTTCTTTTTATCTCCTTCGTTGGCGGCAGCTTGCATATCCTTTTCAAATTGGAGATCTTGGACCCGTTGCTCTATCTTGCCAATCCTTGTTCTGTAAACCTCTTCCTTAGCTAACCAGTCCCATTGTTCTTGTGACGCTTCAGCAAATTCCCCGAGGTGAGGTCTTTTGGCTGGTCTTTCACCCGATGTTTCTCCTTTGTACCAAGTAAGATATCTGGGTACAACCTCTCCTCTAGCTCGATCCTGCACACAAGTGTTTGCCTCCGGATATTGGCATTTGCTCCAGATCTGGCGGACCCTTGCTTCTGGGAATTGACCATCGGGACCAATTTCAATAACCTAGGTACTCAGGTCCTCTTCTTTGGGTACTATCTGGCACCTCCCAAGCTGTCTCAACACCCGATGGGGCGCATAAGGTTGAATGCTTTTAAGTCCCATTAAGAGAAAGGGGAACCTAGCCGCTGGCATGTACACGATTCTGTCTATCTGTAACCAACCCAACGTCCATTGTATTTCGACTTGCGCTGAGAGCCTGAAAGTATGCCCTCCATGCCAATGTTCCTTCGGGCAGGACGGTCCTATCAATCCTTGTATAGAATTCACTTATGCAAGTTTTCTCAACCAACCCATATCTCAAGAATTTGGTACGATGACACAGGTGCTCGATCATCCACATCTGTAGCAGTAAATTACACCCTTCGAAAAAATCTCCTCCGGCTTTGCAGGCTGTGAGAGCTCGATATATGTCTGATAGTATCATGGGAGCAAGAGTACTTTCGCTTTGGTCAAGCAAAGTATTGACGACTCCGGCTACCTTTATATCAATATTCCCGTCTTTTCTCGGGAATACCATAAGTCCTAAGAAGGCTATCATGAAGGCAACTCGTCCGTGCTCCTCCCATTTCTGGCGATTACCCTTGCTGCATAATTTGTTCTCTGGCTTGTCAAAACCTCCCGCATGACCGTACCTTTGATAGATGAAGTTTAAAGTACAAAACCCTTGTGCTAGATCTGGGTTACGTACCGTTCTGGCTATCTTCAGTGAGTCTAAAAACCGGTGTATGGCGACAACCCTGGGAGCGATAAGATATTGATGCCCTAATGGTATATCAGTGTTTCTAATGTACCCGGTCATCTCCTCCACGGTTGGGGTGAGCTCGAAGTCCGAGAAGTGAAAGACATTGTGCGCGGAGTCCCAATGTGTGACTAATGCTCTTATGATGTCCCCTCGAGGTTTTATTTCAAGCAGACCTGTGAGACCTTTCAAATACTTCTTAACCTCATCTTGCCCTTCTTTGCCTAGATCATCCCATCATAGTCGTATTTGTACCGGGATTTTAGTCATGAGTGAAAAGGGTTCATTTTGAATCGTGCTCATCATGCACATTTATTTAAAGAAGAAGATCATTTTGGCTGGCAATGATTGGACTATTTTTTGAAAAAGGGCATATTTTTGTTTTTTTTTTTTTGAAAAATGGCAAGTTGGACCCGACGGGGGTTGCCTACGTATCTCACATCCGGTGAGAATCAAACCTGCGTAGTTCGGTCCGTCAAAACAAACTATTTTCTTTTATTGACTGACAAAGAAAACACATTTTGTTAAGAAACCCATTTTGTCGGCAAAGTCACCCTTCCGTCGTCTTTTATTAGCAAACGGAACTATTGATTTGTTGGTAAAACATATTTTTGTATTTTCTGAAAATATCTATTTCCCCATACTGTTTCCTTTTGTTTTTCGTTTCTCTTCGGTATTTAAAAAGCCGGTCAGCATGCAAGTTCGAATAAATGTTTGAAACAAACATGGCATAGCAGGATGGTCTTTTCATTTCAGGTTGCCTGTCCTAGACGGACCCAACCCCTGTGTTGAGTCCCCTAAGTCAAATGCAACGTGATGCAAATAAGCGTTTCCTACTAGGGATCCGGTATGCAGTTATGTTATTCTAAGTTCAAAACCTCGGTACATGATCTAGACTGTGTACCCAAGCGGACAACTCGGGCTGAGGAAGGAGCTCCTTTCCCGGAACCAAAAGGCCAACCGGCTTAGAAACTTTCCGAGCCTCTTCATTATTTTGGGGTATGACACTAACAGAATAAGGAGTCTCAACCAGTGAGCACATCCCCGGGGGTGAGAAGTGAAGGGTTTTCGGCACAGTTTTATATACACAGTTCACGCAATATCAAAGCGGTAAACATATAGCAGTTTGTATATACAACGCAACTAGCATCAAAGCGGTAGACATGTAGCACATTAATTAAACATATAACAAAATCAGATATAGACAAAAACAGCAATTTAATTGAGCTCGAATTCTTAGACCCTGAACCGAAGTTCTGGATTGTTATTCCCCAGCAGAGTCGCCAAAGCTGTCACACCTCCTTTTTACGCACCCGCGAGAGCGCGAGGGAGTTTATCCAATTCAAGGACAATCGAGACGGGATCAATTTATTTAATTTTTCAGAGTCGCCACTTGGGAAAATAACGGTGTCCCGAGTCACCGGTTTAATCCCGAACCGAGGAAATTTATGACTCTGTATTACAGTCTGCAAAACTAGAAACCTGGATAAGGAATTCTGTTAACCCGGGAGAAGGTGTTAGGCACTCCCGGATTCCGTGGTTTAGCACGGTCGCTCAACTGCGATTTTTGTTTTTATCTAATTTCTTTACATATTTCAATTATGTGCTTTTAATGTTCCGCTTTTTAATTTTAGAAGAATTTCGACGTCACAAAAACACACTTCGAGTCACACCGCAACCAGTACGCATGTGACTTTAATGCGTTTCAGTTTGCCGAGAGTAAGATTTGGGTCACATAAATGCGCATCCGTATTTAGGAAAGTAATTTTATTAAAACCGTGCCTAAAGGGTCTATCGTGTTGTTAACTTTGGGAAAGGACCGTAAAATTCACTAAACGATCCTTCCAAATCTACCATTTTCATAACAATTTATTTGAGGGCCCCGCAATTGTGTATTTTTGTTTGGCGAGGCTCGTCTCATTATTTTATTTAAGGTCATCCTAACGTATACTATATTTTCTATTTTTTTGTTTTTGTTTTTTTTTTAAATAAGGAAACAGTCTGTATTAATTGTTTATGTGATCATTCAATTTATTTTATTACTAACAAATCCAAAAGTACTTGAGGCCTTTAAAAAAAATCCAATATATGGTATTAAACTTCAAAAACAATGAGCATTAAGCAAACTTGTTTATTAAATGTTTCAGCCCAGGCTCAAACGTGAGATAACTATTCATTGAAAATGGGCTTATGTGAATAAACTGAAGTTCAGACCATAGAATCAGGCCATAGGTCCAAACCAATATCAAATTAAAAGAGACGAGATTTGATGGACTATTTTCAGACTTTGAAAAGGCATTCAATACATTGCAAAACATGACGGATCCTTCAAATTACATTCTTATTCCATATCCAGATTGTTTATTTGCCTTATTTCTACGGAGTCTGGACAATTACTAAAACAAAGATCAAACATGAAACATGATTTAAAATCAAAGGCAAGCTAATATGTTTTAATTCGGAGTCTCTGAAAATAGTATTACAACTGAAAGCTCATGAAACTAATATTTGTAGTAATCAATTTTAACAATCAGGAATTATACTAAGGTAAACACAATCAATGAACAACTTTTGTTAGATTTTCGTATTATATACTGTTACCTAAAACTATTTTAAGTCTAACATTAACTTCGCTATTACTACTAATTCTAACTATTACTAGAAACGTTATTACAAATTAAGTACTATCACAATCTAGATTCGCTGATAGGAAGTTTGAGATAACAATCAAGAGCATTATTATAATTGACTACTCCTAATGAATACACATTATTCTAACGGAATTTACATGTATTTAAATCTCCATACATAGAAACATATATATTTCTAACATATTTATAAGTATCAACTGCCTTTGTTTTCATTGCATCGAACCAGAAGTACAGCAATAGTAATAACTGTGTACAAGATGTGTACCTCGAAATTGACAAAAGAAGACAAAGGGAGCAATCAGCAGTAGTAATGCAGCAGCAATACAACAACAACCACAACACCAACAGCAGCAACAGGATCAACAACAAACACAACAACAACAACAGCTACAAAACAGCCTTAACAACAACAGACCAACAGCAACAGAAGCAGCAGCAACAGAAGCAGCAGCAACAATCACCACAACAACAACCTCGACAACAAACAGCATCTAACAACAACCACCACAATAACAACCTCGACAACACAACAACCACAAGCAACAGAAGCAACAGAAGAACAGAAGCAAACAGTGAATACTTGTGTGTATTTTTATGAGTGTACGGGGGTCTATGCTGTGAATGTGTGTATCTATTTGTATCTTTCAGAATGCTCTCCCAAAAGTCCTCTATCACTGTTTTCTCTAAAGTTTCTCTAGGTATCAATGTCTGTTTTTCCTCCTCTAGTGAGTGTGTGTGTATCTCTATTTATAACCAAAAACACCACCTAAGAACCCCAGAATCTGCAGAACAGACCCCTGCCCATCCTTCTTCTGTCCAACCCATTAGATTCCCTGGACAGACCCATCCCTCTATTTTTTCACCACTATAATATATCTAAGTATGGGATGTTAATATTAAATTGATAAGTGCAGGGCACTAATAGGACACCCTGCTGTACAGCAGGTTCCATTTGGCTATCTCATGTGCATTGCACTCTACCAGCTAACCTCATTAGTTCCTGACTACAAGCAACTATATCCCATTCACAACCTAATTTAAATCTATTTTAGTTTCAAATCGAGCAAACACCCCAATTCAATTCAATAGTGCTAATCACTGTCCGGAATTTCAAACAAATCAAACCTATGCAATTAGACGACGACATTTAACAATCGACTCCATAGAGTAGTTAAACGCACGTAAGCAGAACAAAACATAATAATCGATTGACCAGTGACTTTCTAGACCAAACAAGGGATTTAGATTATTCGACGACGCTAATCGACGCGAACATGTATTCTATAGCATACTCAATCAAAATAACAAAAACATAAGCAGAAATCAACCAAATAAAAGGTTTTTTGAGAGAGGAGAAATGATAGAAACAAAAGCGATAATAGAAATGGCAACAACAAACGAAATTATACCGACCAAACAAATGAAAACCGAAAAGAGAAGCAAAGGGAAGTACCTTAAACAGAAAACTCGGAAATCGGCCGACTTGGATTCGAAAGGAGTCGAAATTGCGTATTTGAAGTCAAACAGACTTTAATTGAAATGTTTTCAAACGAAAACATTCCAATTAAAGTTTATTAACTTCAATTTCTTTTAGTTCGAATGAAATCCCTAGTTTCTTAATTCTAGGGTTCTTGAGGGCTCTATTTGGGGGTTAAGGAGTTAGGGCTTGATTCGAACCAAACCAATCACGATTTGGTAACGAGGGAGGCTAGGGGAAGGTCTGGTATGATTTTGGGGCTGATTGGGATAATCTAGGTTGTAGCTCGAATCTTCGATTGAAGATTCGAGAAACTGGGAGATGATTCGAGATGAAATGGCCTTGGATTCGAGTTGAGGGAGTCGAAATGGTCCTAGGGTGTAAACATGGAGGGGTTTGGCCCACCGGAACCGCCGTGGGGCGATTTCCGGTGGGCGGAGCATGGTGGTAGCGGCGGCATTTGATTTTGTCTCGAACGGGCTTGGCAAAGAGAAGAAGTGAAATTGGGATAAGGGTTTGGGGTACTTGAAATTTAGATTAACTGATTTCGGCCGTTGGATGATGAGAATCCAACGGCCAGGATTAAGAAATGGGGCAATTAATGAGATCCATCAGATCAACGCTGATCGACGGCTTGGATCTCTTCACTTAAAACAGAACGACGTCGTTTGGTTGTCTTGTGAGAGACAGACTGGGCTAATGCAAGACTTGGGCTGACTGTCTCATTGGGCTCCAGATTTAGAAGCCCAAACTTAATTTTCAGCCCTTTCTTCTTTCCTTTTTTATAACAAAACCAAAATTATAATTAATTTATCATTAAAAATAAAACCATAAGGATATTAATACTTAACAACAATTGACACATAATTAACAAAGAGAATAAAATCATATAATGGCAACAAAATAAAATACACCCTTATTATTTTGTGATTTTCCATTTACTAGTTAATTCAAAACTTTAAAAATAAGTTCCAAACGCTATTACATATATATATATATATATATATATATATATATTGTATTTTTCATTAATTTAATCAAATATGCATGCACACACAGATACGAATAATAAGAAAAATAATACCAAAATCCACAAATATTGCAAACAACGCAAAACTCTTTTTTGAATCTTTTAGGAGTAATTCGTGTGAGGCAAAAATCACGTGCTCACAATATCCTCTACAGAGTGGAGAAACCGCATCAATATCTTGTTCCCCGACGTGTTGGGAAATAAGACACACCCATATAGCATGAGTAATGTCATCCGAGTGAAACGGATAATCCACAGGTCTTCTGTCTCTTGCGTGAACTGTGGATGCAACTCCGCCATGAACGCTCTAATGACGGATAGCTGGACACCACAACCACCAACGTTGCCCTCCGGGTGCAAACCTGTCATCCGTCCCATCACATCCGCCAGCTGTGCGCGGGTCATCCGTCTCCACTCCTCGGGTAGTGTCAATGCGCGGCCCTCAATGCGCAATCCATCGAGCACCTGCACATCCTGGAGAGTGATCGTAGCCTCTCCAGTAGGCACGTGAAATGTATGCGTCTCTGGTCGCCACCGCTCTATCAACGCTGTGATGAGCGACCAGTCAAGCTGCATCCGTCCCAGCTCAAATATGCTGTGCAAGCCGGTTTGCTCTAGAAGGTGTACAAATCGTGGATGAAAGGGATGCTGCGCCAAAAACTCCCACAGATCGTCCGGCCTCCTGGGGCGTATAGTCGGAAGAGCTAGCTGGCCCTCCCAAATAAATGATGACATATGGTCACCCTGCAGTACTAATAATCCTTCTTCCGAAGGTCCACGGTGTGCAGGTCGACGAGATGCCATGTCGTGTACTATAAATAAGAAAAATTAATTATTGCATAAATGAAGACACACTATTAATTAATTTAATTACGTATAATTTTACAAATTTAATATAATGGTTGTTTAAAGGTTCCAGGCTTGATTTTATAGGCCCGGGCACACATAATAATGATTAATTATTATAAATCTCAATTTTAATATTTTCATAATTTTGTTAACTTAATTGATTAAATTACGTATAATATAATATAATGGGGTTTTAAAGGTTCCAGGCTTGATTTTTTAGGCCCGGGACCACATAATAATGATTAATTATTCTAACTCTCAATTTTAATATTTTCATAATTTTGTTAACTTAATTAATTAAATTACGTATAATTTAATATAATGGTTGTTTAAAGGTTCCAGGCTTGATTATTTAGGCCCGGAACACATAATAATGATTAATTATTATAAATCTCAATTTTAATATTTTCATAATTTTGTTAACTTAATTAATTAAATTACGTATAATTTAATATAATGGTTGTTTAAAGGTTCCGGGCTTGATTTTTGAGGCCCGGGACCACATAATAATGATTAATTATTCTAACTCTCAATTTTAATATTTTCATAATTTTATTAACTTAATTAATTAAATTATGTATAATTTAATATAATGGTTGTTTAAAGGTTCCAGGCTTGATTTTTTAGGCCCGAGAACACATAATAATTAATTATTATAAATCTAAATTTTAATATTTTCATAATTTTATTAACTTAATTAATTAAATTACGTATAATTTTACAAATTAAATATAATGGTTGTTAAAATGTTCCAAACTTGATTTTTAGGCCCGGGAACACCTAATAATGCTTAATTATTATAAATATCAATTTTAATATTTTCATAATTTTATTTATGACAACTTGATAAAAATATCAAAATATAATAAATTCATACTAAGACACTACGCTACAAGGCTCTACGCTAACAGGCTCTACGCTAACATGATATACAATAACATATTAAAGTAATACTAACACAATAAATATACCAACATTATAAATTAAATTTAACATGGTAAATTACTGCTAACATTACGCACATGGTATATAAAACATATAACATAAATACAATTAACATTTCTTTGCTATATAATATAAAACTAACACTAACATATTTTCTAGTAATTTATAAAATAAAATTAATTCAAATACCTCAAATTAAAGCTGTAAAACTGAAATTTTGTAACCGAAACCGTGTCCAACACTATCTCCGTGTGGGGCCCACTTGTGTTGCACTTGAAGGGGACGGGTGGGACCTCGAAATCTAATTTTTGGCAAAAATTTGGAGAGAAAATGAGAGGGGGCCGACAAAAATTTGGAGAGAAATTTGGATTTGAGTTTGAAAAAACAAAGTGTTAAAATGAAGGGAGGGGGGCGGATTTAACAACGGTATTTCGCAGTATTGTACTGCGAAATACCCCTTTTTAAAAATAAAATAAAAAAATTTTTGTCGTTGCCAGTTACCCCGATTCTTTTTAAAAAATTTTTTTTAATGTATTTCGCAATATAAAACTGTGAAATGTACAAACGTCCGTTTGTACATTTCGCAGTTTTATACTGCGAAATGGTTATTTTGGTATTTTTTTTAAGTTTAAAAGGGTACTTTTTGTTTATTTGAATATTATTTCGGTTCCGGACTCTGTTTTAATCTATGTATATTGTATGTATCATCCATGTTCTTCTGTCTAGTTTTGGTCTATTTCCTTTTGCATTATATTTTATCTAAAGAAAGGACTAGGGGTGTGCATTCGAATCGATTTATCGATAAATCGAATCGATTATTTGTTATCGGTTCATCGATAAATGAAATCAAAAAAATCGAAACCTTATTGAAACGGTAACGATAAGCAGTTGTACAAATCGATAATCGATAAGTAATTATCGATAAGGGTCAAAATCGAATCGATAAATCGAATGCACACCCCTGATTATTTCATCTACCACATTTAAGGAATGATCATATTTAAAGCTGAAGGGAATAAAGTTCATATTAATGGAAAATAGAATTAGCAGTGATGATGTATTTTTATTTTTTTTAATACCGTTGGAGTGTTGGTGGCATATATTTGATTCCTTACTTTAGTTTCGTTGCATATGTCTATTGACATAATTTTTATGTTATAAACAGTGTTCGTCTTATTTTAGCTTCTTTTTGTCCATATTAGTTAGGCGTGTTTATAACGATATACTTTCCGTGGAATCCTGCAAATTTTCTTATTGGTGTAATCGATAACCGAATCGATAAGCCCCAAAAATTAATAAATCGAAATCGAAAAAATCGAAACATTATTAAAACGATAACGATAAGCATATGTACAAATCGATAATCGATAAGTAATTATCGATAAGAGTCAAAATCGAATCGATAAATCGAATGTACACCCCTAGAAAGGACGTTCATTTCCTTATTACAGTATTTTTGTTGATCTCCATAATAAGGTCCTAGATTGCTGAGTAGGAATTCGAAGACAATTCTAGATGTGTTTGGCACCCATGTCCAATGACATTCGTGACTTTTGTGTGATAAATTTAAATTGGAGTGACTAAAACGTTTTGATAAACGTGGTACTATACTACTAATTTTGTCCGTTAACTTCAATGGAAAAGGTTAAAGCTAGTAGTTCTGTAACGAAGCAGTAACAAGTTCAGACCTTGTCTGTTGGTGAAAACTGACAGATCAGGAAATACGCACTAGAAATAGATCCCATTTTATGTTCTTATTTTTTCAATGACCTTTGTGGTGATTCTAATATTCTCTCTTTTTGCCTTTTTATTATCTTGAGCCGATGGTCTTTCGGAAACAACCTCTCTACCTATTCAGGGTAGGGATAAGGTCTGCGTATACACTATCCTCCCCAGACCCCTCTTGTGAGATTTATTGTGTTGTTGTTGATGGTGGTGGTGGTGGTATTGTTTATACACAAGTGCACCGATCTCAAATATATTATGCTAGACCGGTCTCTGTTGCAGCAAAATAATGGCTATTATTCAATGACTTTGCAAATGCTGACTATTTTTGAATGACCAGTCTGAAAAAATAGCTAATTCGTTTTAACGTATAAATCACTTACACATACAACTTCCTCAATCACGTAAATTCTAATGCATATATAAACATATGCTAGTTTTGTTTTAATCTATGTATATTGTAGGTATCATCCCTGTTCTTCTATCTAAAGAAAGGACGTTCATTTCCTTATTACAGTATTTTAGCTGATCTCCATAATAAGGTCCTAGATTGCTGAGTAGGAATTCGAAGACAATTCTAGATGTGTTTGGCACCCATGTCCAATGACATTCGTGATTTTTGTGTGATAAATTAAAATTGGAGTGACTAAAACGTTTTGATAAACGTGGTACTACTAATTTTTGTCCATTAACTTCAATGGAAAAAGTTAAAGATAGAAGTTCTGTAACGAAGCAGTAACAAGTTCAGACCTTGTCTGTTGGTGAGAAAGGATCTATACTTATTATAAGGAAAAGATACTCATACACTTCAGGAAATACGCACTAGAAATAGATCAAGATCTTATAAGGAAGAAGGACAATTGTTTTTTTGCTAAAAAATATAAATGAAATAAGTTTTTTTACTCAAAATCGTTTTCGCGTGCATATGTTATGTGTATATGATTAGTTTGACGGATCTAGAATTAAAATTTATGGGTTCGAATTTACAACTCTATAATATCTTATTTAATTTAATAGGTTTAAAATTTATTATTTGTAATATTTAATGATTTTTTTGGCAAAAATACAGGCTATAAGAAAAAGTTATGGATTTTATTGAATTAATAGTTTACATAATGGATAAGTTTTTAGGAAGTGTGTGATGACCTAAAAGGTCATCACTTATTTTTAAAATAAATTCTGCATTTCCAGGCCTTAGAAACCTCTTTTAGCATCACTTCGATTTGCGTGGATAGTCGGGGCGCGTAGCCAGAATGACTTTATGTGAAAATCTGTGAAAAATGATAAATTTTGACTATAAAACAAATTAATTTGACTTCGGCCAATGTTTGGGATAAACGAAACGGGGCCCGTGATTTGATGGTCCCGGAGAGTCCGTAGGAAAATATGAGACTTGTGCGTATGTCCGAAATCGAATTCCGAGGTCCCAAACCCGAGAACTGAATTTTTAAAGAAAATTATTTTCTAAAATATTTAAAGGATTTGGAAATGAATTTTGATCACAACATGTTGGTATCGGGCCCGTATTTTGGTTCTGGCGCCCGGTACAGGTCTTATATATGATTTAAGATGATTTTGTGAAGTTTGGTGAGAAACGGAATCCGTTTGACGTGGTTCATACCTTAAATGCTAACGTTGATGTTTTAAGAAGTTTTAAAATGTTTCATTGATTTTGAGGTTTAGTTCTATGTTTATGATGTTATTTTGGCGAATTGATCGCACGGATAAGTTCATATTTGTTTTTTGAGTTAGTACATATGTTTGGTTTGGAGCCTTGAGGACTCGGATGAGTAGGTCCCGGAGTGTTTAGGCTTAGGGAAAACATTGTTGTTGCACCAGTTCTAGTGTAACTGCACCTGCTGTTCTTGGGCTGTAGATGCGGACTCGCAGGTGCGAGAAGTGTATGGCAGGTGCGATCCAGCCTTCGTAGATGCGGGCAAAATTCCACAGAAGCAGTTCCGCATGAGCGAATTTCTCCCTCGCAGATGCGGCCCAGTAGGCCAAATCATTTCTGCAGAAGCGGTCATTTTCCGCACTTGCAGTTGCGCAGATGCGACCCACGAGCCGTATATGCGGATGTCGAGCAGTGGAGTCTTTTTAAAAATAAAACTTCAGCGTTTTCTTGTACAAAATTTCTTAAAAACAGAACAACTAGGGCGAGTTTCTCAAGAGATTTTCTTCCCAAATCACAAGTAAGTATTTATTAACTAATTTCTTTCAACTATCTAATATTTTTCATCAACTTTTATCAACAATCCTAGGGTTTTAATAGTAGAAAATTGGGGAATTTGGTAGAGTTAGGGCTTTTTGGTTATTTGAATTTGATCTCATTTTGGGGTCGGATTTCAAAATATATTATATATTTGAGTCCGTGGGAGAATATTTGAACCTCGAGTTTTGACCATTTGGGCCTGGGTCAATTTTTGACTTTTTGGGTAGAACTTTAAAAAATTCTTTTCTATGCATTCGAATTGATTCATTTAGCGTTTATTAGTGTAAGTAAGTAACTTGCTACTAGGTTTGAACGAATTGGTGGTAGAATAGATGGGTAAATCTATAGTTGAAGCGTGAATTGTGTTCGTGGCATCGAGGTAAGTGTTTGAACTAACCTTAACTTGAGGGATTAAGAGTTGTGTCTTATTTGCTACATGTTAATTGTGGAGTACGACGTATAGGTATGGGGATGAGTATCTAACGTCGATGTCAAGCATGCCCGTGAGTCTTGTATTATAATTGTTATGACTCCGTTGTGGTTTATTGTGCCTCACATGTTACTATTATCATCGTTCCCTTTGTCGGTATGTTTGTTTTGATATTATTATTCCTTTGTCATGATGTTATTGAAATATTATTGTTCCCTTACCGGGATGTTATTATATTTCTTTTGTTCATTTGTCGGGATGTTGTTATATTTCCCTTGTTCCCTTGCCGGGATTCTTTGTGGTTGTTGATTTCTAACTGGGATCGGGTGGCACGCCTGCTACAAGATAAATGAAATAGGAGTAGGTGTCACACCTGCCACGAGATAAATGAAATAGGAGCGGGTGGCATGCCTGACACGAGATAAATGAAATAGGAGCACGAGATATATGAAATGGCAGCGGGTGGCACGCCTGCCACGTGATATATGAAATGGGATAGGGTTGCATGCCTACAACGAGATAAGTGTAACGGGAGCGGGTTGCACGCCTGCATTAAGATGAGAAATGAAAGTGAATTTTGTCTTTGTTTTCCTTATCCTTGTTAGTAGTTGGATTTGGTTCCTTTATAATTCTCTTGATATTCTGTTTTACCTGTTATTCCCTGAAGCATGCTTTCCCCCTCCCAACTTTACTTGATTATTTCTGTTTTACTTTTCACTGTATATTATATAAATATACAGGTTAATTTGATAGTCTGGTCCTAGCCTCGTCACTACTTCGCCGAGGTTAGGCTAGGCACTTACCAGGACATGGGGTCAATTGTGCTGATACTACACACTGCACTCTTTTGTATAGATCCCAGTGTTGTAGACTTTGGACCGTAGATTGAGTGGTTACCTTCAGCCTATGCGGAGATCCAAGGCAGACCTACAGTCTTCTGCAGGCCCTGTCGTCTCCTCTATCCTTTACTTCCTATTTCATTTCTTGGATTCAGAAATAATGTTTCTTTTTTTTCAAACTTTGTATTTAGCACTATTAGATCGTCTGTGATACTGTGACACCAGTTCTGGGTAATTAAGGCTTAAACAATTGTATTAGGTTCATGTTCACATATTTTATTGCTTTCTTCAGCTTATTCTAAATTTTTCGTTGTTTAAACGTTATTGTTTCATAATGTAAGAGAGTATAAAATGGGTAAAAGGTAATTAGTTAAATAATTGGCTTGTCTAGATCACATTAGAAGACGACATCACGACTCTCGCGGGTTCGAAATCCGAGTCATGACAAGTTGGTATCAAAGCTCTAGGTTACATGGGTCTCACAGTTCACAAACAAGCTTAGTAGGATCTGGGGGATCGGTAAGGAGACGTCGGTATTTATCCTCCAGAGACTACAGATTTAGGAAAATTTCACATCTTTTCTCTTTTGTCATGCGGTTTGGTTTCTCAATGTTGATGGAATTTGTATTCTGATCTCTTGCAGATGCCGAGAACACGCACTTCCTCATCCGCCGACCAAAAGCCCGAGCCCCCAGTAGCAGCTCCCACGAGAGGCATAGGGCGAGGTCGATGCCATTCTAGAGGTCGAGATAAGGGCAGAGCTCAGCCTAGAGCAGCAGCACCGACAACAGAGCCTCGTGTTGACTTTGATGATGAGGTTCCGGCCCCAGCAGCTCCGGTGGGCCCAGCTCAGGTCCCATAGGGGTTTATTGCTACCCCAGTACTCCAGGATGCTCTGGTCCGTCTAATGGCCCTTATAGAGAGTGTCACCAGGGCAGGCTTACTTCCGGTAACACTAGATATCTCTCAGGCTGGATGAGGGGCTCAGACTGCTGCTACTTGCACTCTGGATAAGGTATATCCCTAGTTTCAGACTCCCGCAGTTCAGCCAATTGGAGCAGTCCAGCCGGGTGTGGTAGCCCAGGCTGGTGATGGAGCACTTATGTCTGCCGATGCTCTGTGGAGATTGGATAGGTTCACCAAGCTCTTCACTACTACTTTCAACGGTGCATCTTCTGAAGATCCCCGAGATTATCTAGACAATTGTCATGAGGTTCTCAGGAACATGGGGATAGTTGACACTAATGGGGTCGATTTGTTTCTACTTTTCTCTTTTCTGGATCCGCCAACACTTGGTGGAGAGATTATTGCTCGGTTAACCAGCCGGATCACCAGCTTTGATTTGAGAGCAATTTACACAGCTATTTCTGGAGAAGTTTCTCCTATCACTCAGAGATAGGCATATCAGAAGTAGTTAAGAGTCTCCAGTAGGGTTCTACGACTGTTACTCAGTATGAGACCATATTCATAGACTTGGATCATCATGCTCTTTTCATACTCTTCACCGAGAGAGGGTGAGGAGGTTCATTGATGGACTTATTCAGTCGGTTCATCTTCAGATGTCTAGGGAGACTAGGAGTGAGGTATTTTTCCAGGAGGCGGCCAATGTGGCCCGGATAGTTGAGATGGTTCTATCGCAGGGAGGTAGTCATGGGTCGGACAAAAGGCCCCGTCATTCAGGCCGATTCAGTGGTAAATCGTATAGAGGTAGGGATTTGTATGGTAGAGTCCATCCTTCTAGGCCTTTTTAGTCAGCACTTCAGGTTTCTCAAGGTGCTTCAGGTGGTCGTGGTCCTCAGATGCAACATTCTGATCAGCAGTCCTACAGTGCACCACCAGCTCCTATTAGTGCACCGCCACTTTAGAGTTTTCACTGTCGTCAACCCCAGCAGCCGACGGCTTATTTTACTTGTGGCGACACAATACATATTGCAAGGTATTGCCCTCGAGCACCGAGTAGCTCCCAGCATCAGGGTTCCTGTGCCATGGTTTAGGGCCGAGTGTTCCACAGACCGCCTAGCCAGCTAGGGGTGGAGGTAGAGGTGCTCGGTGTGGAGGTAGAGGTATTAGAGGTGGAGCTCAGGCCGCTAGAGGTAGAGTCCAGCCAGCAGAAGGTCGTCCTAGAAATGTAGATCAGGTGGTAGGGCCCAACCCTGATGCTATGCTCTTCCAGCCAGGCCCGAGGCTGAGGCTTCCGATATAGTTATTACATGTACTATTTTGGTTTGTTGCAGAGGTGCCTCAATTTTATTTGATCCATGGTCTACATACTCCGATGTGCCATCTTACTTTGCACCGTATCTGGTCATGCCTAGTGATTCTCTGAGTGCTCCCGTTTATTTGTCTACACAAGTAAGTGATTCTATTGTAGTAGATAAGTCCCTCGTTCATGTATATTTGTGATTGGATGTCTTGAGACTCGCGTAGATTTTCTTCTTCTGGACACAGTTGATTTTGATGTTATATTGGGGAATGACTAGTTATCACCTTGTCACGCTATCATGGACTGTTATTCCAAAACTGTGACCTTAGTATTATCGGGTTTACATCATTTAGAGTGGAAAAAGACTCATGGTCATTCTACCCGTAGTGTTATCTCGTATGTGAAGGCTCAGTGTATGACCGAGAAGTGGTGTTTGGCCTATGTTCATGATTCTAGTGTTGAGGTTCCTTCTATTGAGTCTGTAGCCATTATTCCTGAGTTTCCTAAGGTATTCCCTTCAGACCTGCCGGGTATGCCACCTGACAGGGATATTGACTTTTGCATTGATTTGGCTCCGGGCACTCAGCCCATTTCTATCCTGCATGAGTTGAAAGACTTGAAGGAGCAGTTACAAGACTTGCTTAAAAAGGGTTACATTAGGCCCAGTGTGTCGCCTTGGGGTGCATCAGTGTTGTTTATTAAGAAGAAGGATGGATCGATGCAAATGTGTATAGACTACCGCCAATTGAACAAGGTTACAATCAAGATTAAGTATCAGATGCCGAGGATTGATGATTTGTTCGATCAGCTTCAGGGTGCCAAGGTATTTTCAAAGATTGACTTGAGATCTGGCTACCATCAGTTGATGATTAGAGCATCTGATGTCCCTAAGACAGCTTTCCGCACTCGGTACATGCATTATGTGTTCTTGGTGATGTTATTTGGGTTGACAAATGCCCTAGAAACTTTTATGGACTTGATGAACCGAGTGTAAGCCATACTTGGATTCGTTCGTGATAGTTTTCATTGATGAAATTTTGATATATTCCCGCGACCGGAAGGAGCACGAGCAGCATCTTAGAGTGGTTTTTCGGACTTCGAGGGATAGTCAGTTGTATGCTAAGTTCTTGAAGTGTGGGTTCTAGTTAAGTTTGGTTGCATTGCTGGGTCATATTATATTAGCAGAGGGTATTCAGGTTGATTCGAAGAAGATTGAGGCAGTCAAAAATTGGCCTAGACCAGCATCAGCTACACAGATCCGGAGTTTCTTAGGTTTGGTAGGCTACTATCGTTGGTTCTTAATGGGTTTTCATCTATCGCAGCCTTGATGAATAGGTTGAACCAGAAGGGTGCCTTGCTTAGATGGCCAAACTAGTGTGAGGCGAGCTTTCAGATGATCAAGACAGCTCTAACAACGACATCGATGTTGGTGTTGCCCACAGGTTCAGGTCCTTATACAGTTTATTGCGAAACATCTCGTATTGTACTTGGTGTAGTGTTGATGCAGGTTGGAAAGGTCATTGCCTATGCTTCGCGGTAGTTGAAGATTCATGAGAAGAACTATCCGGTTCATGATTTGGAGTTGGCAGCCATTGTTCACGCGTTGAAGATTTGGAGGCATTATCTGTATGGGGTGACATATGAGGTGTTCACGGATCACATGAGTCTTCAGTATTTGTTCAAGCAAAAGGAGTTGAATTTGAGACAGAGGAGGTGGTTGAAGTTGTTGAAGGATTATGATATCACTATCTTCCGGGAAAGGCTAATGTGGTGGCTGGCGCTTTGACTTGGAAGTCAGCCAGTATGGGCAGTCTTGCTTATATTCCAATCGGTGAGAGACCGCTTGCTTTGGATGTTCAGGCCTTGACCAATCAGTTCGTGAGGTTGGATGTTTTTGAGCCTAGACATGTGTTATCTTACACAATCGATCGTTCTTCATTATTGGAGCGTCTCCGACATCGGCAGTATGATGATCCTCATTTGTGTGTCCTTAGAGACATGGTGCAGCACAGAGTGCCAAGTAGGTTACCCTAGGTGATGATGGAGTTTTGAGATTGTAGGGTTGAGTTTGTGTGCCTAATGTGGATGGTCTTCGAGAGTTGATTTTAGTGGAGGCCCATAGCTCCCGGTACTCTATTTATCCAGGGGCCACGAAAATGTATCAGGACTTGCGGAAGCATTATTGGTGGCAGAGAATAAAGAAGGATATCGTTGCATATTTGGCTCGTTGTTCGAATTGTCAGCAAGTTAAGTACGATCATCGGAGGCCCGATGGTTCATTTAAGAAGATTGAGATTCCTGAGTGGAAGTAGGAGCGTATCACTATGGACTTTGTTACTAGACTCCCACAGACTCAGAAGAAGTTCAATGCAATATGGGTCATTGTTGATAGGCTGACCAAGTCAGCACATTTCATTCATGTGGCAGTCTCATACTCTTTTGAGAGGTTAGCTGAGATCTATACCCGGGAGATTATTCATCTCCAAGATGTGCCCGTGTCTATCATTTCGTATCGAGGTACTAGAAAGCAGTTAAGCGAGAATTAGGCACACGGGTTGAGTTGAGCACAACATTTCATCCTCAAACGGATGGACGGGCATTCCGAGCGGACTATTATATGCTTTGAGCTTGTGTCATTGACTATAGGAGCTCGCAGGATCAGCTTTTTCCGTTAAAGGAGTTTGCCTACAACAACAACTACCGGTCGAGTATTTAGATGACTCCTTATGAGGCTTTATGTGGTAGACGGTATCGGTCTCCTATTGGATGGTTTGAGCCTGGAGAGGCTCGGTTGTTCGGTACAGATCTTGTTTAGGATGCCTTGGACAAGGTCAGGATTATTCAAGATAGGTTTCGTACAGCTCAGTCCAGGAAAAAGAGCTATGCGGACCGTAAGTTCGTGGTTTGGCATTCATGGTCGATGAGCGAGTATTGCTTTGAGTGTCACCTATGAAGGGCATGATGAGATTTGGGAAGAAGGGGAAGCTTAGCCCTAGGTTCATTGTCCTGTTTTAGATTCTTGATCGCGTGGGAGAGGTGGCTTATAAACTTGTGTTGCCGCAGAGCTTATCAGTCGTGCATCCATTGTTTCATGTGTCCATGCTTCGGAAGTATCACGTTAATCCATCCCACATGTTAATTTCAGCACTGTCCAGTTGGACAAGGACTTTTCTTATGAGGAAGAGCCGATATACATTATAGACCGGCAAGTTCATCAGTTGAGATCAAAGAATTTTCCTTTTGTTCGTGTCCAGCAGAGAGGTTAACCTGCTGAGGCCTCGACATGGGAGTCCAAGTCAGATATGCGGAGCCGTTATCCCAATATTTTTCCCGACTCAGGTACTTCCTTCTTCTGTGCGTTCGTGGTCGAAAGGTTATTTTAGAGGTGGAGAATGTGATGACCTTGTTTATAAAATGAATTCTACATTTTGAGGCCTTAGAAACCTTTTTTAGCATCACCTCAATTTACGTGCGTAGTCCGGATGTGTTGCCGGAAAGCTTATATGTGAAAATCTGTGCAAAATAATAAATTGTGAGTATAAAATGAACTAATTTACTTCGGTCAACATATTGGATAAACGGTTCCAGACCCGTAATTTGACGGTCCCGGAGGGTCTGTAGGAAAATATGGGATTTGGACGTATTCCCAGAATTGAATTCCGATGTCCGAAGCCCAAGAAATGATTTTTTAAAGAAAATTATTTAAAAGATTTGAAAATAAATTTTCAATAGAACATGTTGGTATCGAGCCCATATTTTAGTTTTGATGCTCGGTATATGTCTTTTATATGATTTAAGATAATTCTATGAAGTTTGGTGATAAATGGAATCCGTTTGACGTGATTCAGACCTTAAATGCAAAACTTGATGTTTTAAGAATTTTTGAAATATTTTATTGATTTTGAGGTTTAATTCGATGTTTATGATGTTATTTTGGCGATTTGATCATACGGATAAGTTCATATGATGTTTTTTAGTTAGTACGTATGTTTGGTTTGGAGACCTGAGGACTCAGATGAGTTTGGGTAGGTCTAGGAGTGTTTAAGCTTAGGGAAAACACTGATGTTGCATCAGTTCTGGTATAACCGCACCTGCAGTTCTTGGGCCACAGATGCAGACTTGCAGGTGCCGGATATGTATCGCAGGTGCAGTCCAGTGTTCGCAGATGCGGGCAAAATTCCACAGAGGCGGTTCTGCAGTAGCGGATTTCTCCCTCGCAGATGCGACCTCAATGGTCCAAATCATTTCCGTAGAAGCGATCATTTTTCTGCACGTGCGGTTGCGCAGATGCGACCTACAAGCCGCAGATGCAGAAGTCAGGCAGTGGAATCTTTTCAAAAACAAAATTTCAGCGTTTTCTTCTTAAAAATTTCATAAAAATAGAAGAACTAGGGCAATTTTCTCAAGAGATTTTCTTCCCAAATCACAAGTAACTGTTTATTAACTGATTTCTTTAAACTATTTGATATTTTTCATCAACTTTTATCAATAATCCGAGGGTTTGGGAATTGGGTAAAGCTAGAACTTTTTGATTATTTAGGGATTTGATCTCATTTTGAGGTCGGATTTCAAAATAAATTATATATTTGAGTTTGTGGAAGAATGGGTGATCGGGTTTTGGTTCGAACCTTGGGTGTTGACCATTTGGGGGCGATTTTTGACTTTTTGGGTAAAACTTTGGAAAATTCATTTTTATGAATTCAAATTGATTCATTTAGCATTTATTAATGTAATTAAGTAACTTGTGACTAGATACCAATGAATTGGTCGTGCAATAAAGCTATACTTGAAGCGTGAATTGTGTTCGTGGCATCGAGATAAGTGTTTGGTCTAACTTTAGTTCGAGGGAGTAGGAGTCGTGTCTTATTTTTTACGTGTTAAATGTGGAGTACGACGTATAAGCATGGTAACAAGTATCTATACGTCGGTGTCAAGCATATCCGTGAGCCTTGTATTATAATTGTTATGTCTCTGCTGTGATTTATTGTGCCTCACATGTTACTATCATTATTGCTTTCTTCCAATTATTCTAAACTTTCCGTTGTTTACACATTATAGTTTTATGAATATTAAAAAGTATAAAATGAATAAAAAAAGATAGTTAGTTCAATAATTGTCTTGCCTAGTATATATTAATAAGCGTCATTACGACTTTTGAGGGTTGAAATTCAGATCATGACAAGGATAATTATCTATATCTATATACTCTATGAAAAGTACGAATAGCCGTTTTTTTTACCTTTTTGGCAAAAATACATGTATAATTCTAGATGTGTTTGGCACCAATGACATTCGTGATTTTGTGTGATAAATTAATTAAAAATGAAGTGGCTTGTAAGTTTGCTGAAACGTGGTGCTAATTTTGTCCATTAACTTCAATCGAAAAAGTAAAGCTAGTCAGAGCTTGCCGCTTGCCTGTTTGGGAAAGGATCTAGTCTCGCTTGCCTCTTGGGGAAAATGGACAGACAGGAAAGGATCGATCTCTCTCGCTTGTCTAATATGGAAAGAAAATTGTTTTTTTTTTTTTGAAAAATATACATAACATAGGATTTTTAGTGCATATGTATATATGATTAGTTTACTAATGTAATTATTACATCAAATTAAAAAATAGTAATAATTAAAAATTAAATTATGATTATATATTATTAATTATGTATTTCTTTTCATTTTTAATTAAAGTTGCCTTGCTTGTACCCTTATAAATTAAACGGAAAAGGGCCTAAAATGTCCATCTACTATATTAAATTGGACATCAAAGCCCTCCGTTAAAAGTTAGGCTCTTATCTGCCCCTGCCGTCTATAAATTTGCTCAAAATGCCCTTATCCACTAACAAAAGATATGTAGTCCTAATTTAAAAGTAGAAGAGCATCTTAGACCATTTTCGGATTATATAAGGTCATATACGAGTCTGTTATAGTAGTCAATTCTCGAGTGCTTCACACTATATCAATTTACTCACACACCTATTTTAGACGAACAAACTAATTATCACAGCAAGTAACTCAATCATAGACACAAACTAATTATCATAGCAAGTAACTCAATCATAGACAGAAACATTCAAATGAATGAGAATGACTTCGTTGAATCCTTGCAGAAAAATATTAAATTTCATTACATAATAAAACACAACAATTAAGCCACAATAACACTAACATTACATAGCATTTTCCCATTAATGCTAAGATCATAACAAAACATCCCAATATCACACACAAGAAAATCTACATATTCCTAGCATCACGCAGAACTGAGTAATCTACATCAACCACTTTCGTCATTAGAACATTTCTTTCCAATTCCAAGAATTCTATTCCTCCATGATCGACGAGCATCATAACATTCTCAAGATCGGCAACTTTTCTTTAGAGTACATTTCTTTCACGGATTAGAGCTTCGTTCTCCTTCTTTAAACTGCATATGAGATTTGACTTACTTGCTATGATAATTAGTTTGTGTCTACGATTGAGTTACTTGCTGTGATAATTAGTTTGTGTCTATGATTGAGTTATTTGGTGTGATAATTAGTTTGTTGGTCTAAAATAGGTGTGTGAGTAAACTGAAATGGTGTGAAGTGCTTGAGAATTGACTACTTTAACTGACTCGTATATGACCTTGTACAATCCGAAAAGGGTCTAAAATACCCTTCTACCTTTTAAATTAGGATTACATATCTTCCGTTAGTGGATAAAGGTATTTTTAGCCCATTTTTAAACAGCAGGGGCAGATAAAAACCCAACTTTTAACGAAGGGCTTTGATGTCTTATTTAATATAGTAGAGCGACATTTTAAGCCATTTTCCGTAAATTAAATAAAAGAAAGTAACTGCGTAACAAAGGAGGACATAAAACCTAACCTTCTCAAAAACTAGAAGTTAATTAGACGTACCAAATTCTATAAATTTCTGAACTAACACTTCAAAAGCAACATTCATTCAGGTCTTTGTTTCCTTTTCGATCACCAGTATCTCTTTTTAAGAGAAATCATAAGGTGTTTGGTTTCACTATTTTTAGAGCAGAGTGAGCTAATTAAGTCGACCCAAATTATTCTATGTTGTGTAAGGTTACCTAGCACAAGCAAGCTCTTATCTCGGAATTTTTTTTATTCGTGTTTATATTAAGTGGGCGTTTGAACAAAAGAATTGTAAAATAATAGCGAAAAAGGTGATTTTTTTTTCAAGCTAAGTGAAAATGGTTTTAAAAAATTAGAATTGTGTTTGGACATGAATATAATTATGTGTTATTTTTGAATTATTTTTGAGTGATCTAAAGTGAAATTTTGAAAAACAACTTTTAGATGTTTTTCAAATTTTAAAAAATTTCTGAAATTTATCTTCAAATGAAAATTGAAAATTTTATAGCCAAACATTACTAAAGTGAATTTTTTTTGGAAATAGGTGCAAAATATTTAGGGGCATTTGCATCTATACCTGCTTTTTTGTGCCACATTTTAATATGTGTCTGCTTTGCAAAAAAAAATTATAAGCGTACGCACTTTTTCGCATAACTTCAGCACACAAAGTTGAAGTAGCAAAGACAGTCACACAAAACTTCAACATTTTAGTAGCCGGGCATGAAGTTCACCTCTAGAGCTAAAGTTTTATTTTGTAACTCGCGAACTTTAGCTCTAGAGCTAAAGTTTTATTTAATAAGTTTTTTTTTGGTAACCGGGAAACTTCAGCTCTATAGCTGAAGTTTTTATGTTGTAACTAGAAAATTTCAGCTCTAGAGCTGAAGTTCGTGAGTTATAAAATAAAAATTTCAACTCTAAAGCTGAAGTTTCTATGTTGTAATTAGAAAACTTTAGTTCTAGAGCTGAAGTTTCTATGTTGTAAGTAGAAAACTTCAGCCCTATAACTGTATAATTTTTTTACACAAATGCTAACAATCTCAATAATTGAGTCGCCCTCAGTCAAGAATCCTGACTTATTGAACTATGATAAGTTGTTCAACATCTTGACTTTTTATAACTGCTACTAGTTAATATTAATATTGTTGCCTTTTCGTGTCAAAAACAATGTGTCGTAGGGGACTAAACAGTGATCTCCAGATTAAATTATTAATGAAATAATGGAAGATTTGAAATTCAATTGTACAGCTGCGTTAACAGCACCAACAACAGAAGAAGAAGGGGAGGAGAAAGGGAAACTGAAATTTTTTTAAAAAGTGAGTACGGGTGCAAACAAAAAGACAAAGCGGCTACAGGTTTTAATGGGGTGCCTCCGTATAATTTTTACAAATATTTATAACCAGACGGGCCCTAAATCACGAGATACATGTGCTAGAAAATAATACATGTTAGAAAAATATAACAGAATATAGGGACGAAATAATTAGGCTTTGAGAGTGTAGTCACTGTTCTTAAGGAATTTAAGCCTCCTAATTTCGTTGCTGCAGGGATTATGGCAGAATTCCTCCAGGATTCTACAAAGCCTCTGAAATCCGAATTTTAGCAATTAACTCGAATTTCCACAAGAACAAAATAGTTGTGAGTTGTAGAGAAATAAGTAGAAGAGAAAGAGATGAATATTTTCAGATGATTTTTGTTTTTTGAGATAAGACATGTATTTATAATACCTCTAGGAGTCTGTTGGAATCAACAGATACATCTCTTCCTAACAGGCACCTTTTAAAACAATGCCTCTTCTCAAATACTCCCATCAAGCACTAACTAATCTAACAATCCCCCACTTAGTTAGTGATTGATGTTATTTATGAGATTCATGCATATAGTATGTATCTTTCGATTTAAACCTACTACTTGTATAAACTATTCAAGACCTTGTCGAAATTAATGGTTAGATTAAGTTCTATTAAACCACAATTCCTATATGACAAGGCGGAAAAGCTTTATATACATAAATCGTACCAACTCGACAACTTGTTCACCGTCAGTTTTAGCATCCGATTATGGCCTTATGCTACTTCCTGAATTCATAAACACTTATCAAGTTTTGTGTTCCAAACTTTGACTGAAGCGGCACCACTTCTTGTGTTTACATAGGTGAAGATTTAACCAAGTCCTTAACATGGACTTCTTTAGTTCCTAAACTAAACTTTGCTTCTACATTAAGAGTATTTTATACTCGTCCTCTTTTTCTAGGTACTAATTTCCAGTACCTGCTATCCGTCACAACTATAACTTGTTATTACCTTTTAAACCTTTAATATTGTTAAACAATAAGAAAGGTAAGGTTCCCGTTACTAGTGACAAATTTAATTTACCTTAGACCCATAGCACTTGTTGTGCTTATTATCATATCCCTCGCGAGTCCTTTAGTGAATGGGTCAGCAAGGTTTTCTTTAGACTTGATGTACACAACATTAATAATTCCATCCGAAATTAATTATCTTATGTACTCATGTCTTAAAGCAATATGTCTAGATTTTACATTGTATATTTTGCTAAATGCCTTACACATAGTTGCTTCACTATCACAGTACAAGGGAATAGCTGGCATTGGTTGTGGCCACAACTTTATATCTAACAATAGATTTCTCAGTCATTCTGCCTCTCTTCCTGCAGCTGCTAAAACGATAAACTCAGATTTCATTGTGGAATGAGTAATACACGGCTGTTTCTTAGAAGCCCATGAAATTGCTCTTCCACCTAAAGTGAATATCCACCCAGACGTTGACTTGTTATTACCAACACTAGTTATCCAACTAGCATCACAATAACCTTCTAACACTGAAGGAAATCTGTTATAATACAAGGCAAAAGTTTTTGTCTTTTTCAGATAACCAAGTACCCTCACTATACCTTTCCAGTGATCACCACTTAGATTGTGAGTATATCTTGACAATTTACAAACTGCAAAGGCAATATCTGGCCTAGTACAATGCATAGCATACATTAAACTACCAATTGCACTAGCATAGTCTAATTGACTAACAGATCTCCCAGGGTTCTCAACCATCTAGCTAGAAGCATCAAACGGAGTATTAAATTCTTTAATAACCAAATGATTAAATTTGGAAATAACCTTGTCAATATAATGAGACTGACATAATGCAAAACCCCCACTATGTCTTTTAACTTTAACACCTAAGATAGTATCAACTTCTCCCTTTTAAATTGAGAAGTTAAATACTTCTTAGTTTCATTTATGCCTTGCATGTTAGTTCCTATGATTAGCATGTTATCAACATAAAGACACACTATCACTCCATAGTCCTTTGTGAATTTAGAATAAATGCATTTATCTGCTCCATTATGTTTAAAATCATTTGATAATGTAACACTATCAAAATTTTCATGCCATTGTTTTGGAGCTTGTTTTAAACCATACAAGGACTTAACTAATTTACAAACTTTCTTCTCATTCCGAGGAAGCACAAACCCTTCGGGTTGCTCCATATAAACTTCTTCATCAAGAACACCATTTAAGAATGCCGTCTTAATATCCATTTGATGGACATTTAGATCATATATTGATGCAAAAGCAAATAATACTCTTATTGAGGTAATCCTGGCCACATGAGCATATGTGTCAAAATAATCTACTTCAGCCTTTTGTCTAAATCCCTTGGCTACTAGTCTATCTTTAAATATTTGTAGAGAACCATCAGTATTGTATTTTCTTCTAAAAAACCTATTTACACCCAATAGGTTTAGTATTAGAAGGTAAATCTGCCAATACCCATGTACCATTTGATAAAAGAGAATCCATTTCATCATTTACAGCTTCTTTCCAGAAAGAAGAATCCTGCGAAACCATAGCCTCACTATAGGTTTTAGGATCCTCTTCTAAATTTAAAATAATGGGTATTTTATTTAATACTTCATCTCTACTTCCTTCTACCAAAAAGACTAGTGCTTGAGAAGAAATAAAATCAAACCCTATATTTTTTTCTTTTCTAACTCTTTGACTTTTTCTTTGTTCTACGGGAGATTCAATTTCCTTTCTTTTATTGTTAGAAGAAGAAATAGGTTCTGCATAATTTTCTTGAGTTACTGCATTATCACCAATGCTTGTTGCATTATCATCTTGTTTAGTAATTTCTGTGTCCTCATGTGAATTATTAGAATCACCAATGAACTTTATTTCCAAGAACTCAACATCTTTAGATTCCACAATATACTTAGACTCAATGTCCAATAATCTGTATGCCTTTGAGTTCTCAGCATATCCTACAAATATGCTTTTAATTCCTGTAGGTCCTAACTTAGTTCTTTTAGGATCTGGAATTCTATAATAGGCTAAACAACCCCATACCCTTAAGAAATTCAAATTAGGCTTTCTTCATTTCCATAATTCATATGGTAAAACATTAAATTTCTTTGAAGGTGCTCTATTATGCACAAAACAAGCCGTTAACAAAGCTTCCCCCCACAAATTCGTTGTAACTTTGCATGTAAAAGCATAGCATTAACCATATCTACCAACGTTCTATTTTTTTCTTTCAGCAAGACCATTTTGTTGCGGGGTATACGATGCACCAACTTGGTGAATCAAACCATTTTCTTCACAAAATACAGAAAATTCATTTGAAAGATATTTGCCTCCTCGATCACAACGTAGGATTTTAATCTTCTTTTCCAATTGATTTTCAATTAATGCTTTGTAACTCTTGAACATATCTAATGCTTGATCTTTTGTTTTCATTAAGTAAACATGTGTATATCTAGAATGATCATCTATAAAAGTAATAAAGTATCTATTTCCACCTCTAGTTAAATGACCATTCAATTCACATATATCGGAATGCACAAGTTCTAGTAGGTTACTTGTTCTTTCATTCTTTGGAAAAGATTTCTTAGTCATCTTAGCTTGTATGCAAATTTCACATTTTTTATCATTATTCTCAACAGCGGGAATTAATTTATTTTTAGACATAAACTTAACATATCAAAAATTAACATGTGAAGGTCTAGCATGCCATAAATTAATATATGACTCAATCATATAAGCAGAAACTTCAACTTTATTAATACTTAATTTGAACATGCCCACACAAGAGTAGCCTTGTCCTACAAATATACCATTCTTAGAAAAAATAATCTTTTCTGCCTCTATAATAGTTTTGAGGCCTTTCTTACTTAATAAACTTGCAGAAATTAAATTCTTCCTAACATCAGGTACATGATGAACATTAATTAAAACCAACTTCTTTCCACAAATGAATTGTAGTTCAACTGTTCCTTTTCCAAAGACCTTGGCGATGTCATGATTTCCCTTTAAAACCTTTTCATCACTTGTTGCAACTTCATAATGTTTGAAGAAACTCTTGTCATTGCATATATGAACTGTAGCACCGGAATCATACCACCAATCTATAGATTTTGTAGTTGCTGCCATGTTGCATTCAGTTACCATACTCAGATTTAAGTTGGTAAAAGCAGAAATCATAGCAACGATGTCCGAAGAAGAAGCTTGTTGTTGTTCAACATTATTTATCCTCTTCTGTCCAGCATTTTCTACATTTTTCTGTCTCTTACGAAACCTGCAATCTCTCTTAAAATGACCCATCTTTCTGCAAGTATAACATGGGCCTTTCTTAATGTCAGAAGAATTTTCCTTTGGAGAAGCCTCAAACTTTCTCTTCTTTCCACCCTTGTTTCCAGATTTTCCTGAGTTGTTTGCCTTACTAAACTCAACATAATTCACCTTTGAACTAGTTTCCGCAGCATATTTATTTTCACGTTTTCGTGATTCTTCTTCAATCCGAATATGCTTTGTCAACTGGTCCACATTAAAATCTTTGGAAAAATGTAATAATTTCTTCCTATAATCATTCCAAGTGGCTGGTAATTTTGCAAGTATAGCAGCCACTTGAAGAGATTCAGAAACATCGACTTTAAAATCTTTGAGTCTAGATATCAAAACAAGCAACTCATCAACCTGTTCCATGACAGATTTCCCATCTATCATTTGAAATTCAAAAAATTTCATTCCAAGGAATCTGTCCGTTCCTTGCTTCACAACAGTATATTTTTGTTCCAATGCTTTCCATATTTCTTGTGGTGATTTGTGAGGACGGAACAAATCATATAAACGATCAGAAAGTGAGTTTAAAATAAAACCTCTACAGCGCACCTCATCATCTTCACGTTTTTTGCGTGCCGCCTTAATTTCGTTAGAGTCTTCAGCAGTAGGTTCTGGCATTGCAGTAAGATCAGAACTTAGCAGATATGCTATTCCCAACTCCGTGAGGAAGAACAACAATTTGTCTTTCCAGCGGGTGAAATTTGGGCCATCAAATCGATCCAGTTTGAACACTTCGAACATCTTGTTGAAACCGGAATCACTACCAGAAGCCTCCATTGCAGTGTTTTTAAATTCCTTAAGATTGTTAGAAAAATATAACAGAATATAGGGACGAAATAATTAGGCTTTGGTCGTGTAGTCACTGTCCTTAAGGAATTTAAGCCTCCCAATTTCGTTGCTCCAGGGATTATGGCAGAATTCCTCAAGGATTCTATAAAGTCTTTGAAATCCGAATTTCAGCAATTAACTCGAATTTCCACAAGAACAAAATAGTTGTGAGTTGTAGAGAAATAAGTAGAAGAGAGAGAGATGAATATTTTCAGATGATTTTTTTTTTTTGAGATAAGACAGGTATTTATAATACCTCTAGGAGTCTGTTGGAATCAACAGACACATCTCTTCCTAACAGACACCTTTTAAAATAATACCTCTTCTCAAATACTCCCATCAAGCACTAACTAATCTAACAATTCAAGAACAAAAACTTTGATGTTTGAATTGATTATCATTAACGAAATATTTTTTGTTTATTCCTAAAGAAAATATAGACAAGTTTCTACAAGATTCCTCAAAACCAAACGTTTACTGCAGAGTGAATATCCATGTCAAGGGGAGCCTTGAAGATATGTAAGGGCGAGAGACATCTCTCCCTTCTCACTAAGGAAATTACTATCCCCTATCAATATTTAAATAATTTTTGAAATTATCACTAAGCAAATTCCAAACTCCCATAATGTAATACGTCCTAAACCACCGGATATTGTTACAACACAATTCACCATGGTATGTAACTCATCTATCTCAAGTTTTAAACAAAAATTAATAGATGGAATGCATGAAGATCAAATCAACATGATCATTGATTCTAATCCTAAAGGAAAATCAGTAACACATAAGGAAGGAAATAGAGATCAACCCACTCTCTTAGATCAAGAACAAATACAAGAGGTTCAATTATCTCCACTGGACTTCCAAAGAATATACCATTTATGGAGATTTTAATTCATAATCAAGCTTCAACGGAAAAGAATCCAACACCATATACTTAAAAGAAAAATTTAAGATTTGTGGAAAATTAAAGAAAATTTCCCTCTGATTGATCTAGGATCAGACTTATACATTACAAAGTTCAATAATGAGGATAGTATGCTTAAAGCACTTCATAATACCCTTGGTTTTTTTTGTCATTTTCTTTCAGTCCAAAAATTGGTTCGAAACTTCATTTCTTAGAGGCTAAAATATTCCTTGCAGCCATTTAGATTTGACTACCTCAATGACACGACACAAGTTCACCCTCCATTAAATTTCGTGACGGCATCTAGTCTCTGCGACTAGGTAAACCTAACAAATGTGGAAAAAGAAACAATTGCGGAAAGAACTAAATTATAAACGAAATAACAAAGTTAATCAATGTTTAAGATGCTTCCTGGCACATAACATCACAAGAATCTCAACCTAACACTCTCAAAATTCGTAACCCCATGAATCACAAGCTAAGAGATTACATATAAAGCTCTAACTCCAGAAATGTCTTCCAACAAAAAAAATCCAGAAAGGACTATACTAGTACAGAGAATAGAAAGAGACTCTTCAATCTGCGGACTGCAGATATACCTTGGATTCTCTACAAAGCGCCTCGCCTAAACCATGATAAGACTGAGTGGAGGTACCTAGATCTGCACATGAAAAACATGCACAGGAAGGGCATGAGTACACCACAACGGTACTCAGTAAGTGTTAAGGCTAACCTCGGTCGGGTAGTGACGATGAAGGTCAAGGTCCTATTCAGGTTAAAAAAAAATACAATATATAACAGTGTAGAATAAGACAGTATACTTAAGTGCAACAGTAAGAAGTAACACAAGATAGAAGAACAACAACAATTTAAACAGAGACAAAATAATCACAAAAACAAATACAGCTCAACGCAGAGATAACAACCGGGGTATCTCATAGGATATCTTCATGTAGTCTCCAAATATAAATATCCAGTGGATTCTCTCGGGTGCAGTCCCGTAGGCCAACTTATAATGCGCGGGGATCTACTAGAATCCCGATCTGTAGTCCCAAATGTAAATATCTAGTACTGGGGGAATCTACCGGGTCCAGTCCCGTAGTTCCAATTATAAAATATAGGGGGATCTCCAGGAATACAATTCCGTAGTCCCAAAGTAAACACACAACAGCAACACTAAGAATACTCAATTTAATTCAAATTTCCATACCAAAGTAAAATAGATATTTCTAGCCTAGCATGCTGTAATAACCCAAATAAGGCAATTTTAAAAAGTAAAGAATTAAGTCAATTAAACATGCTTTCCTACGCTAATAACAGGCGTAAATTACACGCAACATGAACAAGAAAAAGGAAATCGCAGTTATAGTTACTTAAAGAAAATGGAGTTTCAATGATTAGCAAAAGTACACACTCGTCACCTTACGTACAAGGCATTTCAATTATCAACAAACCAAATCCTAAGAGGAGTTTCTTCTACACAAGATTAGACAAGCCACTTATCTCAAACTGGCTCAAAATCAACCCGAAACCACGCTCTTACCATGATTACTTGACTCCAAATGGCCCAAATATATTCAATTCAATTGCATAATGTAAATAACACTACAAGTAACTGATACTAGTATTAAATTCTAAGCTAATACGCAAAATTAGGTAAATGACCAAAATGCCCATCGGGCCCACATCTCAGAATCACGTAAATTTACATATTCAAAAACCTCACACTCTTGCGAGTTCATGCATACCAAAATTACCAGAATCGGACCTCAATTTGTCCCTCAAATCACCACTCAAAGCTCTCCAATACCAAGCCCTTGTTTCTTCAATATTTACCCACAAATTTCCATAAATTTAAAGCCTAAACAATGAATAACACCATAGGAACGCGTTTTATGATCAAAATTTTTAGCTCAATGAAGTTCCCTCTGATTCCCTCTTCAAAATCTCCATCCAAAAATTGATTTAAAATGGTGAAGAAAAACTGAAAATCACGAAGGAGGGTTTATATACTTTTTGGTCCGGATTTTCGCACTTGCGTCCCTTTCTCCGCTTATATGGTCAAATGCACTGCATCTACGATTTTTAATAAGGGGACCGTTTCCACATATGCGATCAAAAAGTTGCATCTGTGCTACCGTAGGTGCGATCAAGCAGCCGTTTCTACGGTCCTAGCCCCACATAGCCAATTTCGCATCTGCGACCATCTGGACGCTTCTGTGCCCGTACCTGCGGTCCCCTAGCCACAGGTGAGGTTATAACAACAATGGAATATCTTTAGCTAACAAAACCAAACTCAATTCTTCCATCAAACATTCGAAATCACCCTGAGGCCCCCGGGACCTTAACCAAAAGCACAAATAAGTCAAATACTAATATCCAAACTTATACCAATCCTTAAAAGACCTAAAAACAATAGCGAAACATCGAATTAGCCATGGATTCAAGCCTAAGAACTCTAAAAACTCCCAGTTTACGCTTTCTATCAAAAGGTCTATCAAACCTCGTCAAAATGACCTAAAAGTTTGCACACACGTAAAAAACAACACTGTGGAGCTACTCCAACTTCCGTAATTCTAGTCCGACCCCAATATCAAAATATCACTATCGAATCGGAAACTTCAAAAGTTCAACTCTCAACATTTCAAGCCTAAATAAGCTACTGACCTCTAAAACATAATAAGAATACCCTCCTAAACCCGAAATCCACCATCGGAGCTAACAGAACTGACGTAATTCCATTCCGAGGCCATTTTTACTCTGCACCGACTACGGTCCAAATGTTAAAGCTTAAGCTCTCTTTTAGGGACTAAGGGTCCCAAAACACTTCGAAAACAAACATGGGGAAAGTAGTTAATAAGGGATTGGGGCATTAATTCTTAAAATGACCTACCGGGTCATTACATCCTCCCACTCTTAAATATTCGTTTGTCCTCGAACGAGAATAGAGCCATACCTAAAGTAGGAAAAAGATGAGGGTAACGACTATGCATATCCTGCTCGATCTCCCAAGTCGCCTCCTCGATCGGCTGACCCTGCCTCTAAACCTTCCCTGATACAATTTTCTTTGACCTCATCTTTCTAACATGCCTATACAATATTGCCAATGGATCCTCAGCATAAGATAGATCCTTGTCCACCTTGACTGAATCGAAATCCAACATGTGCGACGGATCACCGTGATACCTATAGAGCATCGAAACATGAAATACCGGATGAACTTCTGCCAAGATGGGAGGTAAGGCAAGCTCATAGGAAACCTCCCCGACACGCCTCAGTATCTCAAAATGGCCAATAAACCTCAGACTCAACTTCTTTTTCTTCTTAAATCTCATAACGCCCATCATAGATGGAACCCGAAATAGAACTAGCTTTCCTACCATGTAGGAAATATCACGAACCTTACGGTCCGTGTAACTTTTCTGTCCGGACTAGGTTGTGGGAAGTCTATCCTGAAACACCTTAATCTTCTCCAAAGCATCCTGAACCAAGTGTGTGCCCAATAATCTAGCCTCACCTAGCTCAATCCAACCCACCGGAGATCTACACTGCCTACAATATAAAGCCTCACACGGTACCATCTAAATGCTAGACTGATAGTTGTTATTGTAGGCAAACTCCGCAAATGACAAGAACTGATCCTAACACCCTCGAAACTCAATCACACACGCACAGAGTGTATCCTCAAGAATATGAATAGTACACTTGGACTGTCCATCCATCTGAGGGTGAAATGTTGTGATTAACTTCACCCGAGTACCTAACTCATGTTGTACCGCCCTCTAGAATGGCAGTGTGAACTCAGTACCATTATTTAAAATGATAAAAACTGGAATACCATGCAAACGAACAATATCCCGTATATAAATTCCGCTAACTACTCTAAAGAATAGGTAGTACTCAGAGGAATGAAATGCGCGGACTTGGTCAGCCGATCCACAATCAGCCAAATGGCATCGAATTTCCTCAAATTTAGTGGGAGCCAAACTACGGAGTCCATGGTGATCCGCTCCCACTTCCACTCTGGAATCTCTATCTGTTGAAGCAATCCACACGGTCTCTGGTGCTCGTACTTCACCTGCTGACAATTAAGGCACCGAGCTACAAACCCAGCTATATTTTTCTTCATTCGCCTCCATTAATAGTGCTATCTCAAATCCTGATACATATTCGTGGTACCCAGATGAATGGAATACCACAAACTATGGGCCTCCTCTTGAATCAACTCCCAAAGCCCATCAATATTGGGTACACAAACTCGTCCTTGCATCCTCAATACCTCGTCATCGCCAATAGTCACATCTTGAGCATCGCCATGCAAAACATTGTATTTGAGGACAAACAAATGAGGGTCATCAAACTGACATTACTGGATACAATCAAATAAGGAAGACCGAGAGACCACACAAGCTAGAACCCAATTGGGCTCCAAAATATCCAACCTCACAAACAGGCTGGCTAAGGCCTTAACATCCATCACCATGGGCCTCTCTGCTAGTGGTAAATAAGCTAAACTCTCCAAACTCTCTGCCCGGTGGCTCAAAGCATCGGTCACCACATTGGCCTTGCCTGGGTGATACAAAATAGTGATATCATAGTCCTTAAATAGCTCTATCCACCTCTTCTAGCGCGAATTAAGGACTTATGCTTGAACAGATGTTGTAAACTCTAGTTATCAGTATAAATCTCAAAAGCACACCGTACAAATAGTGACGCCAATTCTTTAAGGCATGAACAATAGCAGTTAACTTGAGATCATGGACAAGATAATTCTTCTCATGTACCTTCAACTGTATGGACGCGTAGGTAATTACCCTACCATCCTGCATCAATACCGCTCCAAGGCCAACCCTCCGGAAATCACAATAGATAGTATAAGACCCCGAACTAATATGAAATATCAAAATTGGGGTTGTAGTCAAAGTTATCTTAAGCTTCTGAAAGCTTTCCTCACACTCTTCCGTCCACTAGAACAGAGCACCCTTCTGGGTCAGTCTGTTCATAGGTGCTACAATAGATGAAAAGACCTGAACAAATCGACGATAATAACCTGCCAAGCCAAGAAAACTACAAATCTCTGTAGCTGAGGATTGTCTGGGCCAAGTTTACATTGCTTACGACTTCTTCAGATCCACCTTTATCCCCTTACTAGATACCACGTGACTCAAGAATGCCACGGAATACAACCAGAACTCATATTTTGAGAACTTAGCATATAATTTCTTCTCCCCCAAAGTTTGGAGGACTCCTCAAGTGCTGCTCATGATCTTAATTACTCCGGGAATATACTAGAATGTCATCAGTAAAGACAATAACGAATGAGTCAAGATATTGCCAGAATACACTATGCATCAAATGCATGAAGGTTGCTGGGGCATTAGTCAACAAAATGACATAACAAGGAACTCGTAATGATCATACCGAGCCCTGAAGGCAGTCTTCGAGATATCTGGCTCCCAAATCTTCAACTGATGATAGCCTGAACACAAGTCAATCATAGAAAATACACAAGCACCATGTAACTGATCAAACAGGTCATCAATACCAGGCAAAGGATAACGGTTCTTCAATGTAACCTTGTTCAACTGGCGATAATTAATACACATACGCATAGAACCAAGCTTATTCTTCACAAATAAGATATGAGCATCCCAAGGTGATACACTGGTCCAAATGAAACCCTTATCAAGTAATTCTTGTAATTGCTCCTTTAATTCCTTCAACTCAAGATGAGCCATACAGTACGGAGAAATAGAAATGGGCCGAGTGCCCGGCAACAAATCAGTGCCAAAATTAATATCTCTATCGGGCGGCATATCCAGAAGGTCAGTTGGAAACACATCAAAGAAATCCCACATTATTGGGATAGAATCAACTATAATAATATCAACACTGACATCTCTCACATAAGTTAGGTACGCATCACACCCCTTCTCAACCGTATATTGAGCCTTAAGAAATGAAATAACTCTACTGAAAGTATGATCTAAAGTACCCATGTACTCCACTCACGGTACCCCTGGCATAGCTAGCATCATAGTTTTTATGTGACAAATAAGAATATCTTAATAAGGTGACAACCAGGCCATGCACAGAATAATATGAAAGTCTACCATACTGAGCAATAACAAATCAACTCTGGTCTCAAAACCACTGTAACGACCCAACCGGTCGTTTTGAGATACGGCGCATCATTCAGCAGTTTGAGGCCATGAGAAACTTCATCTCAAGTATATTGACTTGTGTGTATGGTCAGAAATTAAAATTCAAGAAGTTTGGAGTCAAATTTAAATGAAAATTCTCATTTCCAAAGCTTAAAATTGAAGAAATTAACTAGGATTGGAATTTTGAGTATACGACCTCGGAATTGAGATTTAAAGGTTCCAACAGGTTCATATGATGATTTCGGACTTGGGCGTATGCCTGGATCGGGTTTTGGATAACCCAGGAGCATTTTGACGCATATTATGGAAGATAGCATTTTAGAAGAAATTGCATCAATTTGGCTTAAAATGTATTTTAGTTTTATTGATGTCCGTTTGGGATTCCGAGACTGGGAGTAGCTCCGTATGGTTATTCCGGATTTGGGAGCGCGATCGGAAGTGAATTCGGAGGTCCGTGGGTCATTTTGGAGTCGTTTGGCTAAAGATAGAAAATTGAAGGTTTTTGAGAAAATTTGACCGGAAGTGGAAATTTTGATATCGGACTCAAAATGCAAATCTTATGGTTCGGATAGCTTCGTTAGGTGATTTGGGACTTAGGAGTGTGTCCGGAATATTTTTGTGATAATCGGTGTAGAATTAAGCTTGAATTGGCAAAGTTAGTATTTTGGCGAATTTCGGTTGATAGGTGAGATTTTGATCCGAGGGTCGGAATGGAATTCCGAAAGTTTCTGTAGCTTCGATATATCATTTTGGACGTGTGTGCAAAATTTGAAGTCAATCGGATGCGATTTGATAGGTTTCGACATCGGAAATAGAAGTTGGAAACTTGAATCGGGGTGTAATTCTTGGTTTTAGAGTTGTTGGATGTGGTTTGAGGCCTCGAGCAAGTCCGTAATGTATTTTGGGGTTGGTTGGTATGATTGATTGGGGTCCGGGGGCCTCGGGTGTGTTTCGGGTTGTGATCACGCTCTTATTTGATGTTTCAACGTTTGCTTCTTTGAACATAAAGGGGTACCATATTAGGTAAATGTTCTCCAAATTCAGTTTTGTTTGAACCATTAGATCCGTATCGTAATTTCGGAGCCATAGCAAAAAGAATCGTCGAATTTGGACATCGTATGAGGAAGTTATGCTCATTTCCGTGCCGAGGAAAAGTGCTGGTGTCTGTCAGAACCGCAGAAGCGGAATTTGACCGCGGATGCGGAACCGCAAAAGCGGAAATAGAACCGCAAAAGCGGTTCCGCCTATGCGAAAATTATCCGCAAAAGCGGAAATGGGCCTGGTCAGTGTTTAAAACCGAGAAGTTTAGTATTTTGGGCATATCTTGAGTTCTAGAGCTCCGATTGAGGTGATTTTTGCGGTGTTGTTCTCGTCTCATCAAGGAGGTAAATATAAGAACTTTATTTTGATGTTTCTCCATGATTATTTCACTGTTAATGGAGGATTAATGGAGGGTTTGAGCCCTAGGCCTAAATTTTAGGAAATCTTTGATTTGAATAGGCAAACGGAGTCCGATTTTGATAAATTTTATATGAACGGACTCGTGTTGAGATAAGGAACCCAAATATATAACTTTAGTGATTTTTCGATAAGCGTACCGAAAGTCGGGTTTGGCAACTTGTGGATTTTGGTGAATTTTGAGTTATTTTGATTGGGTAATGCCCAATTGGCCTATTTTGATGTGATTCTATTGATTTTATCAGGATACTACACTTGTGGAGGCCGACATTCGCGGCAAGAGGGTTATTTCTTAGCGGTTTTGTACCGGAATTGAGGTAAGTGGCTTGTCTAACCTCGTGTGGGGGAACTTTCACCCCTAGGATATTATGTGATAGTTTAAATGCCTTGTATGCGAGGTGACGGGCGTGTACATGCGCTGGTTCTTGTAACACACACTTTACTTGAATCGTCCGATTAGTGATATTCCTGCTCTTAGCTGATAAAAGCGTTACCGTTACCCGATATTAGTTAGAAAAGCATGATTAGCTAGGATTCAACATGTTTAATTGCCTAGTTGATTTACTTGAACTTCTTGATAAATAGTTGGCACTAGCTTCGGTTAAGTTGTAATTAAACATATTATACTCTTCCTGTGTGTTTTCTTGATTTGATGTGTTGGTGGACTGCGGGTTCAATTCCCGGAGATCCCAGGGCTGTGGGTTCGATTCCCAGAGACCCGGAGTGATATTGTTTGTGGACTCTGCGGGTTCGATTCCCGGAGATCCTGAGTTGTTGAGATATTATTAAGACATGGGCTGCGGGTTCGATTCCCGGAGACCAGAGGTACTGAGAATGGGACTGTGGGTTCAATTCCCACAGATCCTGGATTTGTTTATTTGAGTTGGTTATTTGTTGTTAGCTTAATTGTAGACAGTTGCGGTAATCATCATAATGTTGTTATTTCGGAAATTATTATCATTTAAACTGTTTATTTTGTTATCATCATTATATTATTGTTTTCTCAGTAGGGCCCTGACCTACCTCGTCACTACTCCATCGAGGTTAGGCTTGGCACTTACCGAGTACCGCCGTGGTGTACTCATGCTACTCTTCTGCACACTTTTGTTGTGCAGATCCAGGTACATCAGAGCAGGCTCGTACTAGGTGATTCCGCAGCTTTCTGGGAGACTTCGAGGTATGATCTGCTACGTCCGCGGATCCGGAGGCTTCCCTTCTATTCTAGTATTACTAGTCGACATTTTTCTTCATTTCGTTGTTAGATACTCTTTACACATAGCGCCACAGTTGTATTCCCCTTTTAGTCTGTGTTACCGTGGGGTTCCGGATCTTGGTAGTGCTTTATTCATTGTGTAACGGATGTATGTGCCAAGCGGCACGGATTACATATCTTTTATGTTATTTTCCGTTGTTTCTTATTTAATTATTTATAACTTATAGATTCCGCAACGTGTTAGGCTTACCTAGTCGTAGGGACTGGGTGCCATCACGACATGTTCACAATTGGTGAACTAGGGTCGTGACAAGTTGGTATCAGAGCTCTAGGTTCATAGGAGTCACGGGACACAGACCGGTTACTTAGAGTCTCGCTGATCGATACGGAGACGTCTGTATTTATCTACGAGGGGCTATGTAACTGTTTAGGAAACTCTTCAATTCTTTGAATTCCTTATCGTGCGCCATTTATTCGGTTGGAGCCTATGTCATATGTTCTTTTGCATCCACTCGTGTATTGAATTTGCACTCGGTATCAAGTATGCGCTGACGGTTCGTGATGCTGCAAAGGGATTTCAAGGGAGTCAAGAATTTACTCAACTATTGTTACCGCGTGTCATCCATATCGATAATGCAAGAGAATTGAGAGGTCTTCAATTGTGCACATGGTGGTGCATTAGATTCTGACATTCGGTTGATAAGTACGGTCTTGAGAAGGTTTACATAACTGCCAAATCGTCACAGCAATGGTAGAATCACAAGGTGGATGTAGATCTAAAGATAGTTGGTGGTAATAAAGACTATATGGTTCATATGAGATATTTATTTAGCGAAGGATTCAGCCAGCAGAGATACTGGGGGAAAATGAGTTTAACTGTCTTAAGAAGGACATGTACCAAACGAATGCCTTTGGCTTGTTTTATGATGAAGACGTACGGATGTTAAGGGCTAGTATCATGGATTAGCAAGATGTATCTTAAGGCATCGTGTCAAGTGAAAGGACTTCACTATCAACGATGTAATTATGGGTCATGTGTCGTATCATATTTGGCCTGCGATGTATTTATGTGCTATTCAAAAAGTTCTTGAAAACTTGCGGATGGGCAAGAGTTGAGGCTCGTATGGTATAATGTTGGGACTTTAGATGTCCCTGTGTCCCTAATAAACTCTGCATTTTATTATCAGCAAGGAAATATTTGACAAAGGCTACATGGTGCTTCGTAGGCGTGTGTGAATCATAGTATGTTTTAAGATGTTGTTGGTAGAAAATGCTCGGTGCATGGAGTGAGAAGATGTTTGGTTGTATTGGGATGAGGTCATACCCTATGATGTTAGAGTGCTAATAGAGCACATGTGGTTATATTCGTTGGATCAAGTGAGTTGCAGTTGAATAATAGTAAATGACTCGAGAGAATGGTTCTAATGTGTTCGAGAGTCGTGTAATAGTGGCTTTGGGATAAGTGGGAGAGTCCCACCACTTAAGATTAGTTTGCATGGTTAATTACGTGTGTGAATTCTGGATATTAGCATATTAATGGGTTATTTGCAGCTACGGAAAAAGACCATGAGTGGTAATTTAAGTATATGAATTGTTGAATGCATGTTATGGTTAGCCTTGTTGGCTCATGTTCAAACTTGAGGGAAAATTTATGATTTATGCCTCGTATTGGTGCAGGCTTCGCGGGAAGTGATTCCGCTGGGTGCTTTATCGAGAGGGTATTCATATGTTATAAAGAAATTCAGTAGAGTTGGTTGCGTACTAGGGCAAGTTAGAACCGGATGGTTCTCAATAATGGTCCTAGTGAATTCAAGAGGTAAAGTGTGGTGCCTGATAATTCTGAGTCTATAAGTACAGTTGAGGCTCAAGCCTTTAAAGCAACTTAGGAAGAAAGTACAAAAACAATCTATGATGTTTTGACTTGTGGTGTAGCATTTGAGAGGCGTGAAATGGTCGTCGTTCTTGAGATAGCATGGCCTCATGATTTCAGGTCATTCGGGGTGAGTGTGGTTGAAATAAGTTAGGTATTGAAGGGAGATATTTACATTATAGGGCAATCCAGGATAAACTGGAAGAAAGTAGATTGATTAGCCAAAGTTGAGTTGGCATATTGGTGCCAATGATCGGTTCATGTAATGTGATCGAATTATGCATGTGATTTGTGGCGGTGCATTTGAGGCTTGTCGGTCGCAGTGTTTGATGGTATTCTGAAGTATTCTTCTGTTAGGGCCTGTTATGAGTAGGCAGGTCTCGGAAAGGGTTATGGTGACTTGGACCACTACTTAGAGATTGGCATATACAACGGTAATGAGAACTCGCATGTGTGTTGCTATAGTTCTCCTGAAGTGAGTTAAATGGGAAGTATTATGTGATGAAGTATTAGCCTATCGTCAGTTCTAGAGCTATGATGGGAAATGGTGTGTATCGTATACCGGCACGTGGGGGTGCAGTAAGTAGTATGAAATTTGAAGTAAGGACCAAGGTCACAGTTTGGTCAATAAATGTGATATAAAGAGCTCGGATGAGCAGGAAAGGAGTTTCAGTGTTTTGAGTAAGATGGGTATTAACATCGGTATCATTTGAGGTCGGTGTCCTGTGAGAAAGGCTTTGCATCCCGGTTAGGGACTCCTGATCGCTTTTCAGTGTTAGTTTAGCCGGTGGGTTGAATGTGCATGCCCGTTTAATTATTCGGAAGATAGTGGGAGCTTGACCCACAAGAAGATTGTATAGGTGTGACTTGTAGTCACTTGATTGGTTAGAAATTTAAACCAAGTATGAGGATTTTGGTGATATCATTCAATTGAGAATTTATGTTGGAGGGCACTCTTCTTATTGGGTTATAGACCTGTGAAATATTATTGACTTAGCTTGGCACGACCGGGATAGACTTAAGGTCGGTGGATAGATTTAAATGTGGAAGTGAGCCTTGCATCAGGCCGGTTGTGTTTCTTCCAGCAATGCGCCCTTTGTGGAGGGATAGTCGCGATCTTATTTCGCGGTTAGTTAATTCATGTAAAGATATATTGCACCGTATGAGTTGTGAGACGGCTTGGTAAGTCCCTTATGTGTTGAGGTTCCGCTCAGCGGTGATGTTGTATGAGCATGATGGCTCTTGAGACTCGGATCTTATATCGCACCTCAGTTGTACTTGAGTTTGTAGCCTATAGCGCTATATGTTTCCTTGTGTCCGATATCATGCACCTTAGTATGCTTATGATCGATATTCAGCATTTTGATGTGATGAGCTATTCAGCTCGATGTATGGCTCCTTGTGTGAGTTTTATACAGGGATCGGGTGGCACGCCGCCATGGTTATATTGTTTGGATCGGGTGGCACGCCGCCATGGTTATATTGTTTGGATCGTGTGGCACGCCGCCATGGTTATATTGTTTGGATCGTGTGGCACGCCGCCATGGTTATATTGTTTGGATCGGGTGGCACGCCGCCATGGTTATATTGTTTGGATCGGGTGGCACGCCGCCATGGGTATATTGTTGGGATCGGGTTGCACGCCGCAACAGTGTGATGTTTATTTCGGTGTCCATAATTGCTTTTATGTGTTCTGTTTCCTATTTTTCTGAGGAAGTCCATGTTAGTGTGAGAGTTGAATAGTTCTCTCTAGTGTTCGCCTTCCTTTTGTATTACATACGAATTAGTAGCCTATTGGCACATTGTGTCATCTTGCAGGACTTTTGATTATGTCTGAGGTGGCTTATCGCCTGAGCAGTTCGTACTGGGTGAGATGAGGTTATGGGATTTGGGGTCAGTACAAACTGATTATATGAAGTATATTATAGAGGAAAATAACATTCTCTGGTTTAGGACAAGGTAATGGATCTTGTTAGAAGTATATACTGAATGATTTGTTGACTTGGCAACTAAATATGAATTCCTGCACATCTCTTCCGTCGTATCGGTGTTGTAAAAGCTAGAGCAAGACCCATGTAGGTCATGAGATGCAATGAGAGCATCGGATTTGTGGAATTTCGACTATTATATTTAAAGAATATTATTGTGGTCCCATGAGTAAAGTGATGCAAAGTGTGAATTCAACAAAGTTATGCAATCATGTATGGGTACAACGTGTGAAGAATGATATTGTGGTCGTATGATGGAAACATGCTAGGCAGGAAATTTCGGATGTTGGAATTGGGTCTAATGGCTTATTTACTCGAATAAAGGAGTATATCTATAGAGTTATCGAGCTAATATGCTCAAATGAGTTGTGGAAGCACAGGAAGTTGCATGAGATGTTAAACCAGTGATTTCAGACTACTTCAGTGTAGTTCTCAGCACGTTCGAGGACGAACGTATGTTTAAGTGGGGGAGATTGTAACGACCCAACCGGTCGTTTTGAGATACGGCGCATCATTCAGTAGTTTGAGGCCATGAGAAACTTCATCTCAAGTATATTGACTTGTGTGTATGGTCAGAATTAAAATTCAAGAAGTTTGGAGTCAAATTTAAATGAAAATTCTCATTTCCAAAGCTTAAAATTGAAGAAATTAACTAGCATTGGAATTTTGAGTATACGACCTCGGAATTGAGATTTAAAGGTTCCAACAGGTTCATATGATGATTTCGGACTTGGGCGTATGCCTGGATCGGGTTTTGGATAACCCGGGAGCGTTTTGACGCATATTATGGAAGATAGCATTTTAGAAGAAATTGCATCAATTTGGCTTAAAATGTATTTTAGTTTTATTGATGTCCGTTTGGGATTCCGAGACTGGGAGTAGCTCAGTATGGTTATTCCGGATTTGGGAGCGCGATCGGAAGTGAATTCGGAGGTCCGTGGGTCATTTTGGAGTCGTTTGGCTAAAGATAGAAAATTGAAGGTTTTTGAGAAAATTTGACCGGAAGTGGAAATTTTGATATCGGACTCAAAATGCAAATCTTATGGTTCGGATAGCTTCGTTAGGTGATTTGGGACTTAGGAGTGTGTCCGGAATATTTTTGTGATAATCGGTGTAGAATTAAGCTTGAATTGGCAAAGTTAGTATTTTGGCGAATTTCGGTTGATAGGTGAGATTTTGATCCAAGGGTCAGAATGGAATTCCGAAAGTTTCTGTAGCTTCGATATATCATTTTGGACGTGTGTGCAAAATTTGAAGTCAATCGGATGCGATTTGATACGTTTCGACATCGGAAATAGAAGTTGGAAACTTCAAAGTTCATAAAGTTTGAATCGGGGTGTAATTCTTGGTTTTAGAGTTGTTGGATGTGGTTTGAGGCCTCGAGCAAGTCCGTAATGTGTTTTGGGGTTGGTTGGTATGATTGATTGGGGTCCCGGGGGCCTCGGGTGTGTTTCGGGTTGTGATCACGCTCTTATTTGATGTTTCAACGTTTGCTTCTTTGAACATAAAGGGGTACCATATTAGGTAAATGTTCTCCAAATTCAGTTTTGTTTGAACCATTAGATCCGTATCGTAATTTCGGAGCCATAGCAAAAAGAATCGTCGAATTTGGACATCGTATGAGGAAGTTATGCTCATTTCCGTGCCGAGAAAAAGTGTTGGTGTCTGTCAGAACCGCAGAAGCGGAATTTGACCGCGGATGCGGAACCGCAAAAGCGGAAATAGAACCGCAAAAGCGGTTCCGCCTATGCGAAAATTATCCGCAAAAGCGGAAATGGGCCTGGTCAGTGTTTAAAACCGAGAAGTTTAGTATTTTGGGCATATCTTGAGTTCTAGAGCTCCGATTGAGGTGATTTTCGCGGTGTTGTTCTCGTCTCATCAAGGAGGTAAATATAAGAACTTTATTTTGATGTTTCTCCATGATTATTTCACTGTTAATGGAGGATTAATGGAGGGTTTGAGCCATAGGCCTAAATTTTAGGAAATCTTTGATTTGAATAGGCAAACGGAGTCCGATTTTGATAAATTTTATATGAACGAACTCGTGTTGAGATAAGGAACCCAAATATATAACTTTCGTGATTTTTCGATAAACGTACCGAAAGTCGGGTTTGGCAACTTGTGGATTTTGGTGAATTTTGAGTTATTTTGATTGGGTAATGCCCAATTGGCCTATTTTGATGTGATTCTATTGATTTTATCAGATACTACACTTGTGGAGGCCGACATTCGCGGCAAGAGGGTTATTTCTTAGCGGTTTTGTACCGGAATTGAGGTAAGTGGCTTGTCTAACCTCGTGTGGGGGAACTTTCACCCCTAGGATATTATGTGATATTTTAAATGCCTTGTATGCGAGGTGACGGGCGTGTACATGCGCTGGTTGCGTTGTAACACACACTTTACTTGAATCGTCCGATTAGTGATATTCCTGCTCTTAGCTGATAAAAGCGTTACCGTTACCCGATATTAGTTAGAAAAGCATGATTAGCTAGGATTCAACATGTTTAATTGCCTAGTTGATTTACTTGAACTTCTTGATAAATAGTTGGCACTAGCTTCGGTTAAGTTGTAATTAAACATATTATACTCTTCCTGTGTGTTTTCTTGATTTGATGTGTTGGTGGACTGCGGGTTCAATTCCCGGAGATCCCAGGGCTGTGGGTTCGATTCCCAGAGACCCGGAGTGATATTGTTTGTGGACTGCGGGTTCGATTCCCGGAGATCCTGAGTTATTGAGATATTATTGAGACATGGGCTGCGGGTTCGATTCCCGGAGACCCAGAGGTATTGAGAATGGGACTGTGGGTTCAATTCCCACAGATCCTGGATTTGTTTATCTGAGTTGGTTATTTGTTGTTAGCTTAATTGTAGACAGTTGCAGTAATCATCATAATGTTGTTATTTCGGAAATTATTATCATTTAAACTGTTTATTTTGTTATCATCATTATATTATTGTTTTCTCAGTAGGGCCCTGACCTACCTCGTCACTACTCCATCGAGGTTAGGCTTGGCACTTACCGAGTACCGCCGTGGTGTACTCATGCTACTCTTCTGCACACTTTTGTTGTGCAGATCCAGGTACATCAGAGCAGGCTCGTACTAGGTGATTCCGCAGCTTTCTGGGAGACTTCGAGGTATGATCCGCTACGTCCGCGGATCCGGAGGCTTCCCTTCTATTCTAGTAGTACTAGTTGACATTTTTCTTCATGTCGTTGTTAGATACTCTTTACACATAGCGCCACAGTTGTATTCCCCTTTTAGTCTGTGTTACCGTGGGGTTCCGGATCTTGGTAGTGCTTTATTCATTGTGTAACGGATGTATGTGCCAAGCGGCACGGATTACATATCTTTTATGTTATTTTCCGTTGTTTCTTATTTAATTATTTATAACTTATAGATTCCGCAACGTGTTAGGCTTACCTAGTCGTGGGGACTGGGTGCCATCACGACATGTTCACAATTGGTGAACTAGGGTCGTGACAACCACTAAGAGCAATCAAACAAGATTGATAAACGTGGTTCATAATAAGAGAATCTCTAATATGAGTAGAAACATAAAGAGGAGAACTCAAAGAATCCCGAGATATGCCCAAATACGAGTAAAAATAAGAGGACACATAAGAATAGATGGAGCCTGAATTGAATAGAATCGATGCATCTCTATGATAGACAAGGATAGTGCATGTGATGACAAAATCGGAGGGGACAATGTCAGTACAAGCAGGAAGGGCATAGTATCTTGCTTGACCTCCCACTCGAGGGTGGCATCTACCTCCCCGACCTCCACCTCTTGCTAGCTGAGCAGCTGGGTAGAAACTGGTGTTGTGATAACAGCCTAAGAACTATGCGGAGCATGTTGTGGCTGAGAAGTCTATGGAGGTGCACCCCTCCTAAGTCTGGGGCAATCCCTCACCATATGTCGTGTTTCACCACACTCAAAACATGTTTTGGGAAGACGTGATAGCTGTGATTGGCTCTGGCTAGGTCAGTTGTACTGACCATTGGAAGCACCCTGCGCAAGAGGCACACTAGATACTGGAGGTGCATAATAAGGCTCCTGAGGCCTAGGTGGAGCTGGAATACCACTGGTTGCTGGAAGAGCTGAATGAACGGGGCGACTCCCAAAACCCCTACCATGACGAGCTGAAGCTAGGGCACGGGCACCAAAATAATGGCCCGACTCTCGAGACCTCTTGGTCTCCCTCTCCTCTTTATCCCGAGCGAGCATACCCTCTACTCTCCTAGCAATTCCCACCATTTGCTGATACAATATATCCATCTCTAGCTCCCGAGCCATACTAGACCTGATGCTGGGAATGAGCCCCTCAATAAACTAGCAAACCTTCTCAAGAATAGTAGAAACCAAAGCTGGTGCATTTCTAGCCAAGACGGTGAAACAGACAGCATACTCTCAGACGGTCATAGTGCCTTGGCGCAACTGCTCAAACTCTGCATGTGAAGCATCTCTGAGACTCTAGGGAACATACTCTCTCGTGAACATATCTGAAAATTGAGCCCAAGTCAGGGAAGTTGCCTAATCCGGTCTATCTAACTCATAAGCGCGCTACCACTAATAGGCGACTCCTCGAAGCTAGAAGGTAGTGAAGGAAACACCGCTCAATCCTGATATACCCATGGTACGGAGGATACGGTAGCACTCCTTTAGAAATCCAAGAGCATCCTATGAGTCTAGTCTGCTGAATGTAGGTGGCCGATACTTTCTGAACCTCTCAAGCCTCTTCTACTCCTCCTCTAAAGCTACTGCCCTCTCCTCGGGCTGAATTAGGGGTACCAGCTGTACAGGAATAATCTCAGGGACATAATCAACATGCACTCGCTGCTCAGGATTGCGGGCGATGGGAGCCTGTGCTCCTGCCCCGGCTGGGATATAGCTGCAGCAAAGCGAAGCAACCCTGCTTGAGCTAGAGTGGTGTACATAGTCATAAATTATGCTAGAGTCTCCTAGAGTGTTGGAGTTGTAGTAGTAGACGTATCATGTGTTTGGATTTCGGTTGGAACTCCTGGAGGCACCTCGATGCAGCTCATTCGAGTGCTCTAACTGTACCACGCGCATGTCCTCTACCTCTACCCTGGCTCCGGCATCTGACGGCTCTAGTAGGGAGCACGGGTGGCTGATCATGTCGAGTAGCACGTGTCCTCACCATCTATTAGAAAATAGAAGGCAAAAGTTTAGAATTGTGATATCAAAATCTCGCACGATAAGGAAATCAAACAAAGTAGAAATTTTTCTAACAAGTACATAGCCTATCGTAGATAAGTACAGACGTCTCCATACCGGTCAGTGAGACTCTAAATAACCGGCTTGTAATTCATGACTCCTATGAACCTAAAGCTCTGATACCAACTTGTCACGACCCTAGTTCACCCACCTTGAACTATCATGATGCCACCTAGTGTCTACGACTAGGTAAGCCTAACAAATGCAGAAAAAGAAATAATTGCGAAAAGAAAGCAATTATAAATCGAAATAACAAAGTTAAAAAGTGTTTAAGATGCCACCTGGCACATAACAACACAAGAATCTCAATCTAACAATCCCAAGATCCAAAACCCAGTCAATCACAAGCTAAAAGATTACATATAAAGCTCTTACTCCAGAACTATCTACCAACAAGGAAAATATAGAAAGGACTATACTAGAACAGAGAATAGAAAGTGACTCTTCCGTGTGCGGACGTGACAGATATACCTTGGAGTCTCTACAAAGCGCCTCGCCTCAAGCATGATAAAACTGAGTGGAAGTAACTAGATATGCACATGAAAAACATGCGTATGAAGGGTAAGAGTACACCACAACTGTACTTAGTAAATGCCAAGCCTAATCTCGATCGGGTAGTGATGAGAAAGGTCAGGGCCCTACTGACGTTAAAGGAAATACAAGATATAATAGTGTAGAATAAGATAGTATACTGAAATGCAACAGTAAGAAGTAACACATGATAGAAGAAGAACAACAACTTTAACAGAGACAAAATAATCACGAAAATAAATATAGCTCAACGCAAAGATAACAACCGGGGGATCTTCCAGGATATCGTCCAGTAGTCCCCAAATATAAATATCTAGTGGATTTTCCCGAGTGTAGTCCCGTAGTTCAACTCATAATGCAAGGGGATCTACCAGAATCCCGATCTGTTGTCCCAAATGTAAATATCCAGTATTGGGAGAATCTACTAGATGCAGTCCTGTAGTTCCAATATAAAAGTTCAGGGGGATCTCCCGGAATACAATTCCATAGTCCTAAAGTAAACATACAGGGGGATCTCTTGGGATATAGACCTGTAGTCCCAAAGCTAACATACAGGAGGATCTCCCGGGATACCATCCCGTAGTCCCAAAGTAAACACACAACAACAACATGAAGAATCCTACAGTAAACACACAACAACAACACGAAGAATACTCAATTCAATTAAAATTTCCATTTCAAAGTAAAATATGTATTTCTAGCCTAGCATGCTGCACATAATCCAAATAAGAAAATTTGAGCAAATAAAGTAATTAAGTCAATTAAACATGCTTTCTTTGGCTAATCACGGGCTTAAATTACACGCAGCATGAACAGGAAAAAGGAAATCACATTTATAGTTACTTAAAGAAAATGGATTTTCAGCAATTAGCATAAGTTTACACTCGTCACCTCACGTCCAAGTCATTTCAATTATCAACAAACCAAATCATAAGGGGAGTTTCTCCCACACAAGGTTAGACAAACCACTTACCTCAAATCGGCTCAAAATCAACCTGAAACCATGCTTTTGCCACGAGTACTCGACTCCAAATGGCCAAATCTATTCAATACAATTTCATAATGTAAATAACACTTCAAGTAACCAATTCTACAATTAAATTCTAAGCTAATATACGAAATTAGTTGAAATGACCAAAATGCCCCTCGGACCCACATCTCGAAATCGGGTAAAATTTGCATATTCCGAAACGCACACTCTCGTGAGTTCATGCATACTAACATTACTAGAGCCAGACCTCAATTTGTCCTTCAAATCACCACTCAAAGCTCTCCAATACCAAGCCCTAGTTTCTTCAATATTTACCCACAAATTTCTTAAACTTTCAAGCCTAATCAATGAATAACACCATAAGAACGAGATTTATGATCAAAATTCATACCTAGACAAATTTTCCTATAATTCCCTCTTCTAAATCCCCAAAATGCTCCAAAAATAAATTTAAAATGGTGAAAAAAAACTGAAAATCGCGAAGGAGGGTTTATATACTTTCTGGCCCAGGGATTTCGCAGTTGTGGCCCTTTTTCTACTTCTATGGTACGACTTCTGCGGTCAAATGCACCGCATTTGCGGTTTTCACTAAGCTTCTATTTTTGCATTTGCGATCAAGAAGCCGCACAGGCGCTACCACATATGCGATCGAGCAGCCGCTTCTGCGGTCCCAGCCCCACAAGGCCAAGTCCGCATCTGCGACCATCTCGGCGCTTCTGTGTGCCCGCACCTACATTCACCTAGCTGTAGGTATAATTATGACAGCAATAGAACATCTTTAGCTGCCAAAGCCAAACTCAATTCTTCCGTCAACTAACCAAAATTGCCCCAAAGACCCCAGGACCTTAACCAATACCACAAGAAGCCATATACTAATATGCAAACTTATACCAATCCTTAAAACACCTAAAACAATTTAAGCTTTCGATCAAATAGTCTATTAAATCTCGTTTGAATGACTTGAAATGTTGCACACACGTCACATTGAACACTATGGAGCTATTCCAACTTCCAAAATTCCATTCTGACCCCGACATTAAAATTTCACTATTGAACCGGAAACTTCAAAAATTCAACTTTCGGCATTTAAAGCCTAAATACGCTATAGAACTAAACACAATCCAACACTCTCCTAAACCCAAAATCCCCCAATGAAGACAAAACCGACGGAATTCCATTCAGAGGACGTCTTCACACTGCTCCGACTACGGTCCAAATTCTAAAGCATAAGCTCTCCTTTAGAGACTAAGTATAACAAAACACATCGAAACTCAAGACCAAACATCCCAGCAAAATAAAATAGCAGAAGCAAACACGGAAAATGCAGTTAATAGGGGATCATAGTGTTAATTATTAAAATGAGCAGTCGGGTCATTACACTTAGCTACCAACTGAATTCTATGATAGTCTCATTTTAAATAATGTTGGTTACAAAATTGGTAGATTATTACAGATTGATGCATGAACTTCCTCTACCCTTAGAGGAAGATATGCTAGGCTTGGAAATGAAATCCCTCTTGAAGCGCTAGTAACCCATTATGTTTTCATTGGCCAACTGTGACGACCCGACCCGTCATCTCATAGGTAACTACCCCATTCTTCCCACGAGCACAACACAACCCAAACCTATCCGAAACTCACTCGAGGCCATCGAGACCTCAACCAACAATTTTAACAAGTCATATATCACTACCCGAACATAGTTGAACCTCCAAAACACCCAAAACACCAAATCAACCTCGAATTCAAGACTAAGACTTTTTTCAACTTCCAACTTTTCCAATTCAAGGTTCTACCACGGACATCCAAACTATATTCTTAACATACTCTATGGTCTAAAATCAACCAATAGAGCTAATCGAATCATAAGAATCCAAATCCAAATTCGTTTACTCATAAGTCAACTTCCGGTTGACTTTTCTAACTTAGCTTTCTAACTAAGAGACTAAATGATGATTTCACTCCAAAACTACTCGGAACTCAAACCTACCAACTTGATATAATCCAACACAGCTGAACAACACTTAAAGAAGCTGAAATTGCAAAAATGGGGCTATAACTCTCAAAACGACTGACCGGGTCACTACATCCTCCCCCTCTTAAACAAACGTTTGTCCTCGAACGAGTCTAAAAAATTACATGGAGTCTCACATAGGTGAAACCTTCAGCAATACCTTCTCATCACATTCAAATCATAAATCTCGCTAATAGGGACATCAACGGACATATAAGCACATGCTTACCCAATCCAAATATGGGTGCCTTAGCTCCAAACAAAACCCAGCCTCAAGTCCTCCATACTGGCCCAACATCAACACACAGAAATCACATCTCAAACATCATCCAAGGAATCATAATTCGTCGATGCACAACTGATACCGAGCACTCATGTGCACATACAAATGCATGGAAGGAATTCAAGAAGTTACACTTCAAGATGAATCAATACCACATGATAAGAATTCAAGAAGGTGAAGTTTTTCTAAAGGTTCTGCACCCTCTCGAAGATAAGTACAAACGTCTCTGTACCGATCCGCAAGACTCAACTAAACCCGCTTATGACTCATGAGACCTATGTAACCTAGGCTTTGATACCAACTTATCATGACCCAAAATCTAACCAAGGTCGTGATGGCGCCTATCGTATTACAAGGCAAGCCTATTCCCAAAAATATTACTACTAAATTGATAAAAACATTAATAAAATATTATCAACATTAAATTTCTCACACTAAATCAACCCCGAATATAATCAATAAAAAATATGGAAATGAGTCTCAAACATCAGGGTGTCACTAAGTCATGAGCGTCTAAAATTATGAACTAAGATATATAAGATGTCTAACTATTCAAAGAAGATATGATAAAAGGGATAACAAGGTCCCGCAGATACTAGCAGCTACCTTACAATCTCCACAGATAGCCAACAAAAACTCAATGGTCGCCGCGCTCTAACTCACCTCGATCTACATATATAGTGCGTGGGGTATTATGAGTACAACCACCTCAGTAGTAACAGAAATAACTAAGGAATGGAGCACTAGTGATGAGCTGAGAAAAATAGTCCAATTATTCATTTTCACAATTTACAAAAACCATGAATAAACAAGTAAATTCCATAACTCATTAGATTCCACAAAGAAATTAACAGGTAAATGCAGCAACAACAAACGTAAATGCAACCTCACAGCAATATCACTCCATCACTCAGCAGTCGCACTCAACCCTCCACACTCAATATGCTCAACACTCTGCGCTCACTAGGGGGTGTACAGACTCCGGAGGGGCTCCCAAAGCCCAAGCGTACTCTGCGCTCACTAGGGGGTGTACAGACTCTGGAGGGGCTCCCAAAGCCCAAGCGTTAAGCACGGACAACTCACGTGCCATCATATTAATACCTGGATCCGCATGATCAACCACATGCTACGCGGACAACTCACGCGCTATGGTATCAATACCTGGACCCGCACAGTCAACTCACGTGCTACGCGGACAACTTGCGTGCTATGGTATTAATATTCTCAGAACCAGGCCCTCGGCCTCACTTAATCATGTACCTCACTAGCCTCACCATCATATACAAATAAGGGAACACAACCCACATCAAGTATCACAACATATTAGCAAATAGTAGAGACTGAGGTAAACAAGTACAATAATTTCTATGACTGAGTACAAATAATGTGAGCATGAACAAATTAAGCCTACGCATGATCACTAATATGAAGACATACAAGTTCAACAACAAGTAACTATGTAAACACAGATGATGGCCATAAGGCCTTACGGGACGGATCAAGTCTCAATTCCTCACGCTGCACACTCACACACCCGTCACCTAGCGTGTGTATCATCACCAAATAATCACATGATATTAATTTCTCCAGGTTTATACCCTCAAAACTAGAGTCAAAACTGGCACTTACCTCAACATTATAAAATCCTACTACGGGATGCCCTCGTCTCTCGGCTCGATCTCAAAAATCTCTGAAACCATAATCATATTAATACCATCACAATGTGCTAAAGAATCAAATTCCACAATAAAACTATAAAATATGTCAAAAATCCGAAATTGGCCAAAAATCGATCCCCGGGCCCGCATCTCAAAATTAGTCAAAAATGGCTAAAAAATCATTCTCGTCTTCTCCCGAGTCTAACCACATAAAATTCATCAAAATCGGACTCTGTTTGATCCCTCGAATAATCACTTAAAACTATCCAAAACTCAAACCCGAACTCCCTCAAATTCACTTTGAAATCATCAATCAAATCCCAAAAATAAAGATGGATTCATGAAATATAATTAAAACCGAATAGAGAAAACTTACCCTAATCCATATGGTGAATATCGCCTCCAAAATCTCCCAAATTCGAGCTTCTCAACTCAAAATATCACCGAATGAGCAAACCCTAGTTTTATGTATTTTCTACCAGCTGTTCTTCCTCGTTTCTCATGCCAAACAATTCCAAAACTCGTATTTTATGCCTCCAATGGATGTCTTATAAAATTCTAGTCAAGTTAGGCTTTTGAATTACTCAATTTGACCTTATAAGGAATTAGATATGTAAGTTTTAATATTTGCAAATAGTATAGATTTTTAAATACGCTACTAGTAGCAATTTCGAAATTAATCCGAAAAATCTAGCAATATAATTCTTAGTAAAATGACCCTAAAAATGTTTAAATTCGAAGGTTCTTTTTGCTACGGGTCCGTAATTACAATACGGATCTAATGCATAAATAAAAAACAAACTATAACTCTCAGAACGACTGACCGGGTCGTTTCAACAAAACTCAATCCAAACAAACAATGATTTTTGAAAACCCAAATTTGAATTCAAAGCTTCAAAGTGTTTTAATGGATGTCAATGGTAAAATTGCTGATCTCTTTTCCTTTGTTTTGTATTACTAAAATTTGGGATTGAGAGATAGGGAGAGATTTAGACAGAATTCTGGAAATAAAGTGTATCGCAAAAACCGAGTATGGAAAATTTGAAACGTAGCCGACGATAATTATGAATGTTCGTGATTTAATTTGCGTGTGGAAGGTGATGTGAAGAATATTTAATTCCTAGTTTTTGCATGCTTAAATAAGAAATCCTACAGCTACAATGATTTCTTATTTAATGCATTGTCAATATTTTGTTGGAATACTATTAGCATGAAGGGTAATTAGCAAACTATTAATATATTTGGTAATATAGTTTCATATATGGTATAGGAAAAAAAATTCTCATTCCAAAAATCTTCATTTTTCTTAAACTCCATGCCGAGTCAAACAAGTTCACATAAATTAGAACGGAGAGAGTACTTGTTTTGGAATCCGATTAATTTGAATACGGGCAAAGTCTTACTTTGGAGGGCATATCACTCTCTATTAAAGACGATTTCATACCCAAAACTTAACCCGAAGTTTCTTTGACTTTATGAAATAGAATTTTTCTTTTCAAAAGAAATCCCAGCTCGTACACTTGTAACGCTCCAAACATGTGGCTAAAAAACTCTCTTCGTGGATATTTTCTATCGCACATCAAGAAACCGTATTGATTTTTCCAATGCCAAACAAGATGATGTAGTGTTTTATTTTCTTCAATTTTGCATTGAATATTTCTTCATAAGTTCGAAGCAAAAAAGAGTTAGTAACAACTATTCCTTCCATTCTAATTTATTTGAACTATGGCCTTTTTGGATTCCTTTCTAAATTCAGAAACAATTTAATTTAAACTTATAATTCTACCATAATGAGAATATTTTATAACCACACAAATATTCTGGTCCCTTTTGACTTATTTAGGATCACACATTTCAAAATTTTTATTTTTTCTTAAACTTCATGTTGAGTCAAATATACAACAACAACAACATCAACAACCCGGTATATTCCCACAAGGTGTGGTCTGGGGAGGGTAATATGTAGACAGGCCTTACCTCTACTCGAGAGGGAAGAGAGGATGTTTCCAATCGACCCTCGGCGCAGGGAAAATAAAGGCAAACAAAACAAAAATAAAAACCGCATTAATTACTCCAGCATACATCGCATAAAAATTATCTAAACATAAGAGACATATGTACCATAAATAAGCAGGCATGCAATGATATTAAAATAATAACTACCAGAAATGACTGCCATAAGAGAACGCAAATTAATCCTATATGGGCGGCCCTACCACGCCTCACCCACCTCGGGAAAGGAATACGGAAAATCTAGAAGCCCCTGTCCTATAACCCTGATACTAAACCTCCAGACTTTCCTATCGAGGGTCATGTCCTCGTGAATCCGCATCCTAACCATGTCCTATCTAATTATCTCTCCCCAGTATATTCCACTTAATAGTGAAAACGACGGTGAAAGAAGTGAAAGACAAAGAGAAGGACAGTGCAATGAGCTAGGGGTCCCTATGGATATGGACATTTTAAGTTGACAAGGACTGTTGCAATTTATTACTCATTGGCACTATGCAGGAGAAGACTCTAGTGATTAGCGTAACTCCACGTCCCGTGATTTAGGAGTCCTTGTAATCTCAATGGTGTCTATATATAGAGAGACTCAAAAGGTCGAAATATGACTTACAAAATTGTGGAAACAGAAAGCAATCTAGCAGCCAACAGCTCGTACGTAAAAGGTCTTTTCTAATTTATTTATATATTTGATTTTTCTGTGTTGGCATAATTGATGATGTTTCTGTCATTTCACCAGGAAAGTCACGTGTTTAAGCCGTAGGTATATATTTTTGTAGAAATGTAGGGTAAAACTGTATATAATAGATCCTTGTGGTCCGGTCTTTCCCTACACCCTAGCGTAATTGGTAAAGTTATTGTCATATAACGAGGAGATCACGTGTTGAAGTCGTGAAAACAACCTCTTATAGAATTGCAGGGTAAGATTGCGTATAATAGATCTTTATGGTCGGGTCCTTCCTCGATCCCGTACATAGTGCTAGCTCACGCTGTCTTTTCATCGCGTGCTTTGTCTGTAGTCTAAAAACTCAATAATTGGATTTCGCTTTTTCTTTTTGGATTGATGTGCAGTAGTGTGAAACATATCATGAATACTAAGTCGTCCGGAGTGAGGAAAGGTGCATGGACTGAAGAAGAAGATCTTCTCTTGAGAAGATGTGTCGAAATGTATGGAGAAGGAAAGTGGCATAAAGTCCCTATTAGAGCTGGTAAAATAAAAATCTCACTATAATAAACTATTATTTGCATGGTTTTATGAGTTATATATATTTCTTTTAGTAATATGATTATATAGATATGTTTTGATACACCCAGCTTGTACTTTTTATATGAATACATGCAGGTCTGAATAGATGTAGGAAAAGTTGCAGACTGAGGTGGCTGAATTATCTAAGACCACATATAAAGAGAGGTGACTTCTCTTCTGATGAAATAGATCTCATTTTGAGGCTTCATAAGCTTCTCGGCAACAGGCAAGTTCATATTCAAACACTTTAATGGCCATAATTTTCCTTTTATATGACACTTTTTTCTTAGTCTGTTCTTAAAAAATGATACTAGTAATATTTTTTTCTTTGAACATTCTTTAACTTAATTTAAACTTTTTATATATCATACCGTTAATGAACACATGGGTGGAGTTAGAGCAGTAGAAGGGGGTTCAACTTCAACCCAATATATATATATATATAGAGTCGTATAATCATAGAAATATCATCATATCACAGTTTTTAGGATATTTTTTATGTGTCAAAAAGAAAATTTTTTTTTTTCTAAATTTCGTATTATGTCAATGAAACCGAGGAAATAAATAAAATATTTCCATGCATAACAAAGAACTTGTGTTTTTTCTTATTCTTGAGAATAACCAAGAACCCCTTTTCCTGAGCTGAGGGTCGATTTGGAAACAGCTTCTTTGCCCTTTTCGGGTAGGGGTAAGGCCTGCGTACGTATTACACTCCCTAGACCCTACCTTGTGAGATTATACTGGATAGTTGTTGTTGTTGTTGTTGAGAATAACCAAGAACTTATGCTAGAAACAAAGTTGTATATTTGATGATCTCTTTTTTTTGGTTTAGATGGTCACTTATTGCGGGTAGACTTCCGGGAAGAACAGCAAACGATGTGAAAAACTATTGGAACACTCACCTTCAGAGGAAGTTAATTCCTCCTCAACGACAAGATACAAAGTGCAGAGTCCTAAAGATAACCGAGAACACCATTGTAAGACCCCGACCTCGGATCTTGTCAAGTTCAAAAACTGTTTCTAATTTGTGCAGCAACAAAAGTATCACAAAAACTATACACAAGGAAGAAAGCAGCAAAGAAATAAATATATGTGAGAAGCCGACAGGCGACGCACCGACAGATGATGGAATTCATTGGTGGACTAGTTTATTAGATAACTGTAATGAATTTGAGGAAGCAGCAGTAGTTGGGAGCATCAACTTGGAGGAAAATAATAAGTTACTAAGTTTATTGCATGAGGAAATATCACCACCTATAAATGGAGTCAGCAACTGCATGCAAGAAGGACAAACTGTTAATTGGGATGACCTTCCTGTCGATATTGACCTATGGGATCTACTTAATTAATTAGCTTATATCACTATTTTAATTTGGATATATTTGGATCTATCATTTAAAGTAACTAAAAAATAAAAAACATCACCTTTTCACTAAGTAGTTTATTTTCAACCTTAGCAATCTTTCCTCCATAAGTAGCTTTCTATGCATGGCAAGCCTTTGGATGTTTTCTTTAATGAATAACTAAGAATTCATTCGAGAGAGGTAAGTAGGATCGCCAAAACCTATTTTACCCACTTAAAAGAGTTTAAGGATGGCTGGTCATTGACCCGCCCATCTATTGAACTCATCACATCTTGATCCAACTCGTCTTAGCTTATGAAAATTTTTACAAAAATATCTTAAAGAATTGATATGCTATATATGACCATAACAAAAGAGAACGCATCTCATTTGGCAATTAAATAATTCATAAGAAAATAATACACAATAATTAATGCTTGGTAAGAGCAAGGGGAGGATGGGGTTGGGCTATGACTCAATTTTTTGCTCATTTTGACCCTTCCATTCCTGCCCAAGTAACTTTTTGGCGGGTTATTTTCCCGCCCGTTTCGACCCACCTAAAATCAATATAATCCAACCCGCTCATTTGGCACTCCTAGAGATAAGCATTCTTTTTTGTGGGTGTGATTGACTCAATTCTTTAAGATAAGTGAATTACTCATCAGATATACAATTCTATCAAGATAAATGAGTTACTCATCATAAATACGTTCTCTTTCTAAAAGTAATGGATCTCATTTGGTATTTGTATTCACACTGAACGAATCTATATTGGGATGAACGCTAGCTCCATAGCAAAGGCAATTCTATACTTATGATGACTTGAACCCGATATTTTTTATTAAAGATGAAAAAGTATTTATCACTCCAGCACAATCCTTGGTGGCTACTATATTAATACAGTATATAATTCGCTCTTCCTTACCGTTCAAAGATGAGACAATTGAGACTGACTTTGGTTGAAGAAGCTTCAAGTTTATGAAATTAATTTAATTTTATTTTTAGAGATAATTAGTATTGTAATGATCTGGCCGGTCGTTTTGAGCCATAGCGTCGTTGTTCACTAGTCTGAGGCTAGGAGCGGCTTCAATTCAGGTATTACGACTTGTACACACGATCGAAATTGAATTTAGGGAAGTTCAGAGTTCTTTCGGAAAGAGAATTCTCATTTTGGAAGCTTAAAGTTGAAAGTAAGAACCAGGATTAGAATTTTGAGTAAACGACCTCTGAATCGATATTTGAAGGTTCCAACATATTCGTATAATGATTTCGGACTTGGGCGTATGTCCAGTTCGGGTTTTGGATAACCCGGGGAGCGTTTTGGCGCCTATTGTGAAAGCTAGCATTTTATAAGAAATTTCATGAGTTTGGCTTGTAGTGAATTTCAGTGTTATCTAGGTTCGTTTGGGGATTTTGAGTCTGTGAATAGCTCCGTATGGTAATTCTAGAGTTGGAAGCGCGATCGGAAGTGAATTTAGAGGTTCGTAGGTCATTTTGAAGTCACTTAACTAAAGATAGAAATTTAAATGTTTTTTTAGAAGTTTGATAGGAAGTTAACTTTTTGATATTGGGGTCGGAATCCGATTCTGGAATTTGGAGTAGGTCCGCAATGTTGAATATGACTTGTGCGCAAAATTTGAGGTCAATCGGACGTGATTTAATAGGTTTAAACATCAGAAATAGAAGTTTAAAATTTTGAAGTTCATTAAGTTTGGATTTGAGGTTGATTTATGATTTTAGTATTTTTTGATGTGATTTGAGGCCTCAAACAAGTCAGTAATGTGGTTTAGGACTGGTTGGTATGATTGGTTGGTGTCCCGGGGGCCTCGGGTGGTTCCGGGTGGTTATGAGATCAAAAATGGAGTTTTGAAAGGCTAGGTTTTTGCTGGTTGTTGTTATAACCGCACCTGCGGTTTTTGGACCACAGATGCGGATCAGTAGATTGGGAACGTCAACCACAGAAGCGGTTTTTGGGCTTGAAGAGAAGGGACCGCAGATGCGGTCATATTTTCGCTGATGCGGGACCGCACTAGCGGTAGAGGGGTCACCGAAGTGGAAAGAGGAGCAGTTGGAGCGGATTGCAGATGCAGTCAGTGTTGTCACAGAAGCAAAAGGCGGTGGCCCAGGTAGGACCGCAGATACAGCATTGTAGCCGCACCTGCGGAACCGCAGAAGCGGTCAAGGAACCATAGGTGCAGAAATAACTAAGGCAGTGAGGTCTTTTAAAGTTCGGGGTTGAACTTATTTCAACCCTATTTTCTTCCATTGGAATCGATGAGGAGCAACTTTGAGGTGCCATTTTCGTCACTTGTCATGAGGTAAGTAATTTATGCTAGCTTTGTGAAATTGTGAAAAATTTGGGGGTTTGAGGGAAGACCTAGAACATTTCTTAGTTTTTGACCATGATATTAAGTATGGAATTTAGTAAAAATTATACATTTGAGTTCCTAAGGTCATGAGTAATCTTTATCTTCAAAAAAATTTGGATTTCGGGCACGTGGACCATAGGGCATTTTGGTCAACTTTTCAATCGGAGTTAGAAATTTCTATAAATTAGATTGTAATGAATATTGAGCATATATTAATGGATTTGCATAACCGTTGGCTAGTTTTGAAGCGTGGTGCATCAATTAGAGTCTTCAGAAGGGCGTGGAATGCCGGTTATAGATCTTCGGAGTGAAGTGAGTCTCCTTTCTAACTTTGTAAGAGGGAATTTGTCCCCATGGATGAAATAATTAATTATATACTCCTATTTGCAGAGACTACGTACTTACGAGGTGACGCGAGTCTGTACGTAACTACTATTATGCTATTGTTCAGGTAGTTAGGACCCAAAAGCATGTTATACTTGGATTATTTGGATAAATATCCCCCGATAAGTTCTTAATTGTCAGATTGAGCATGTATCTCTATGTGTACCTGCGTCACATGTGTGATTTGCGGGCAGGGTATGTGTTTATTTATAAAACAGGCCAAACGCCTCGGCATATTAAATAGATGCATCTATAGGCGCGCTGTCAATCCTCGGCAAATGCAAAATTTATTTCTGTTGGAGTGGGCCGTCGACCTCATCATGATTTGCGCATGGTACATGTTGTTGCCTAAGAATTTTAAATGTTGATATTACCTTTCATGGCTTGATATAAATTGACAAGATAATGAAAAGTAAACCTTGAAAATCCCTTATTGTTTGTTAAAGGTGTTTACCTGTTTTGGGCATCGTGAGTTAGAACTACTATATAAATCCATGATTTCCTCACATTTTTAATATATTATTAATTGACCTCTAGTAAAATTCAAAGTTGACCATCTCGTATCTACTTCTTCGAGATTAGACGGGATACTTATTGAGTACATGTTTTACGTACACATACTATACTTTTGTGCATTTTTGTTGCACGGGTATATGTAACGTTAGTGGTCTACTGGACGTAGCAGCACGAACGAATCTAGGACTAGGTGAGTTGCATTATTCGAGGTGGCCGCAGCGAGTATAGTCCCTTCCAGTATGTTGTATTTACTTCATGTCTAATGTATTCTGGACGGGGGATGTATTTTATTTCTTTATCAGTAGATGCTCATGGATTTGTGACACCAGGTTCTGGGATGGTTCTCGAAAGATTTGTTCTAATTGCTATTATTTAAATTAAATTGAAGTAGTGTTCTTTTCATATATTAAAAATTAAAGGAGAAATCTTAGTTTTCAAGATTTGTTAAAAATGAGAATTTAATTAAGTGATTTGGTTGGCTTGCCTGACGGTGTTGTCCGGCGCCACCTCGACCCTTAGTGGATTTTGGGTCGTGACAATATGGTAGCAGATCTAGGTTCCTAGGGTCTCACGAGTCATGAGCAAGTCTAGTAGAGTCTCGCACATCGATTCGGAGATGTCTGTACTTATCATCGGGAGGCTGCAAGACTGTTAGGAGTAATTTCCTTCTTGATCCCTTATCGTGCGATTTGATCCTTGAGCCGTATGCCTTTAATTCATTCCCACGTAATCTTATGTGACGCAAAATTCTTGTTATAAATCGAGAATTGAAGAATCATAATGGTACTACGAATGTGGTGCCAGATATTTCTCCCAGTGTAGTTTTTTGGAATATTATCGTCGCCTTGTGAAGGATATTTTATCATTTCAGCCCAATAATGGTACTTTAGAGAGCCTTGAGGCTAGGCACAGGTTACCATGATGCTTATGAGTGATTGTTCTGCAGTAGTGATATGATGGTAGGATATTTGCCTCTGTGTCGGGGTAGTGAATGACTTGAAGGGAAGTTTACTCAGTGCATGATTCAGAGATTCAGTATTTCACTTTCGGTAGGGGAAAGGCAATCATACTAAGAATGTGCAGATTTGAGATGATGGGGTAGCGAGGCTTGGTATTTGTAAGCGTAGAGGAATTCTCATCTATGATGAGGTATCATTGTCCTTGAGGAATGCACTAAGCTCGCCGCTGTTGTGATCTTCTACAGTTTGCCTTTGGGGTAGGATATTGCGAGTTAGTATTGAAAAAGCAACTGTAGATATCACGAGGCAAGGTGGTTTAGGGTTAAATCGACATTTCTAATTTTGGCAGCTCGAGAGAGATGATCTCCGGAAACATTTAAAGTTAGTAGCGATTTGTGGATTCATGTTCTATGAAGATAAATTTTATTAAGGCAACAACTGAGCAGCAAAAGATGAGAAAGACATGTAGGAAGTGTCAGGATGATTTTTTAAATTCTACAGGCCAGGTTTAGGAGGCGCAGGACGAGCAGTTGATTGAAAAAGTGAGTTTTCCCAAAGTGGAAGAGTGGAGGAGCTGCGTAGGAGCTTGGTGATAATATAATTATGTGCCTTAAGGATGGTTTGTGAGAATATTGGTGCTTGGTTATTGGGGTCTACGGATCTAATTTAAAGTAGGGGTTCTTGTGCGGTTGGAGATTTAATATAACGGAAATGAGCCGCTTAAATGAAGAAGGATGCAGCATAACTTTGAATTAGAAGGATGTTGTTGCACATTTAAATGATGTCCACGAGGGGTAATTCGACTTGTGCAGCCGGAGAGTGAGCTAAGACTTAGGATGGGTCGTTGGTGTCGTAGTGATTGTAGCATGTGTAGTAGTGTTGGAAGATGCCAAGGAAAGCCTCATATAGGTGGGTTACCCAAGTTAGCAGGTTAGCGGTCGCGTGGTTGGCGAGGCTTCTGCGAAGAATTTTATCAGTTATGTAGCAAAAAGATCGGTTGTGCAATGTGTTTGGTAAGTCATAATATAAGAATGGGGTTTCGAAAGGAATCCGAGAACTTTTGGCGGTTAATTATGCAAGGTTATGTCAATAAGAGGCAAAAATGATGGGTGAGTTCCAGATTTGTGAAATAAAGGGTTCGATCTAAGTGGGAGATCCCCACCGCTTATGATAGGGTTGCATAGTTAGCTACTTGCGAGGTTTCTAGCTATTAGCATATATATGGGCTATTTCAACTACGGGAAGACATAAGTGGTAATTTGAGCAGAGGAATTATTAAAGGTAGGATACCTGATTGGCCCATGTTCAGACTTGGGAAAGGATTCGAGATTTGTGTTTGTAAAGATTCAAGTTCCAACAGAAGTGATTCTGTCGGGTGCTTCATCAAGAGGGCATGCTTGTGCTAGAAAGAAGCATGGGGTTGACAATATTCGGGCCAAGTTAGAGCAGGCGACTCTCAGCAACGGTCCTAGTGGATTCAAAAGATAAAGTGTGATGTCTACTGATTTTGAGCCTACAGATACAGTTTAGAATCAAGCTTGATAGCAGCCTATGAGAAGAGGCACATAGTGTTCTATGATGTTTTGACTTGCAGTGTAGAACTTTAGAGGAAAATAAGAAGATATTTCAGATTCGTAATACGATTAGCATAATGGGCATATTAGTTGAGGGTGCGAATATGCGTGCAAAGGAAGGTATGAAGTGGTTTGTGGGATTTGAGACAGCATAGTCTCGTGATTCAAGGTCACTCAAGATGAGTGTAGATGGAGCATGTTATGTGTTGGATGTAGTTAGTATTATCTTTAAGGCAAACAAGGATAAATTGGAAGAAGGTAGATTGATTGGCCATAATTGAATTTGGCACCTTGGTGTTAGTGATCAGTTTCCTTAGTGTGATCGAGTTATGCAAGTGAGTTGTGATAGTGCGTATGAGGCTTGTCAGCCGCCATAATTGATATTATTCAGAAGCATTCTTCTGTTATGGCTTGTTAGGTGGGAGCGGATTCTGAAAGGGCTATGGTGGCTTAGACCACTACTTAAAGATTTTCATGTTCTATGGTTATGAGAATTCACCTGTGTGTGCTATGGTTCTCCTGAAGTGAGTTAAGTTAAAAGCTTTTATATGATGAAGTATTAGCCCGATAGTGGTTCAGAAGCTATGATGAAAACGTGTTCTGTCATATGTTATCATATATGTGTAGTGAGTGGTATGGAATTTGAAGACAGAGCAGGGTAACAGCTCAGTGTGGACAATGATGTCACAAACTCGGATGAGCGGGAAGGGAGTTTCGATGTTTAAGGTAAGTTGGTATTGTCTTCAGCGTCACCTGACATCGGCATTTTGTGAAAAAGCTTTGCATCATGGTTAATGATTCTTGATCGCCTTTCAGCGTTAGTACGGTCGGTGGTTTGGAGGTACGACCCAGCTATTTGTTATGGTAGGTTGTGGGAGTGTGTCCCACAGGAAGATTGCATAAGTGTGGAAGGTAGTGACTTGATTGATTGAATGACTTAAGCCGAGTATGAAGATTTATGATGATACTGATAAGTTGAGAATATATGCCTGGAGGGCACTCAATTATTGAGTTGTGGACTGTGGATGAGTACTCCGGTTATGATGGTTGTTCTTGTGTGTTATGAGAAGGGGGAAATTAGTATGAACCTTTGAAAGGTTATTGTTTAGTTGATATGATCAGGATCAACTTAAGGTCGGTGGACGGATTTAAATGTGAATATGGGCTCTATGTCGGGCCAGTTGTGTTCATTTCAGTTATGCGCTCCTTATGGAGGAGTAGTCAGGGTGTTATTTCATTGTCGTATATTTCATGTAGTGATACATTACGATGTGGGAGTTGTGAGACAGCTTGAGAAATTGCTTATGTGATAAGGATCCGCGTAGAAATGATGTTATATGAGCAGATTGGCTCTTCAGATTAATATTGTATATCGTACCTCGGTTGTGCTTGAGTTTTGTAGCTTATAGCGCTATATGTTCACTCAGGGATGTTATTATGCACTTAGTATGCTTATGACCGATATTTGGTATTTTGATTGTAATGAGCAAATTCAGCTCAATGTGCATCTCCTTATGTGAGATCTGTGTGTGGATCGGGTGGCACACCATCATGGGTATGGTATTTGGATCGAGTTACGCCCCGTAATAGTGTGATGTTGAGTATAGCTTTCTATATGCTAATATGTCTGACTTCCTATTTTCTAAGGAAAGTCCGTATTAATGCGGGAGTTAGGTAACACTTTCCAGAGTTCGTTTTCCTATCGTATCACGTTCGAATTGGTGGCATATTGACGCATGGTAGAATCATATGAGACTTTTGATAATGTCTGGGGTGGCTTATTTCCTAAGCAATTGTATCGGATGGACGAGATCCCTTGATCAAGGATCAGTGCTATTCGACTATATTAAGTATATTATGGAGATAAAACCATTATTTGGTTCAAAATGAGGTGATCGGTTTTGTTAGGGGTATAGACCTAATGATGTATTGACTTGACAGTTGATTGTGAATTTCTGCACATCTCTTCTATTGTGGCGACATTATAAGAGTTAGAGTAAGACATATGCATGTCATGGGGTGCAATAGGAGCATCAGACTCATGGAATTTCGACTAAGTTGATTACAAAGTGTTATTGTAGTCCGGTGAGTAAAGTGATGCTAAGTGTGAATTCAGCAAAGCTATGCAGCCATGTTTGGTTACAGTGTGTAGTGATCGATATGGGGATCTTATGTTGGAAACATGTCGGGCAAAGAATTCCGGATGTTGGAATTGGGCTTTAAGGCGTATCTGCTTGAATGAAAGAGAATATCTTCAGAATTGATCGGGCTAATGTGCTCAACTGAGCTGTGGTAGCACGGGAAGGTGCCTGAGAAGTTAAACAACAATTTTCGACCATTCCGGTGTAGTTCTGAGCACGTTCGAGGACGAACGTATGTTTAAGTGGGAGAGAACGTAATGATCCGACCAGTCATTTTGAGCCCTAGCACGCCGTTTAGTAGTCTGAGGCAAGAGGCAGTGTCACGACCCTAGTTCACTAATTGTGAACATGTCATGACGGCACCTAGTCTTCGCGACCAGGTAAGCCTAACACCTTGTGGAAACAACAACAATTGCGGAAAAATATAATCAAAACTAGTTAATAGGAATAATGTACATAATTGCCTCCTGGCACATACACTTCAACAATTATCATTCTAAAACTATCCCAAAGACCCGGAAACTCACGGGCAACACAGGCTAAGAGGGTCATAAGATACAGCTCTAATATCCGGAAAAGTCTACAACAACTGAATACATGAAAAGGAACTGCAAACTACAAGATATAGTAGAAGGAGACTCTTCGGTCTACGGACATGGCAGATATACCTCAAGTCTCCAAATGTAGCACATGGGCCACTGATGATGTGCTCGATCGAAAGTACCTGGATCTGCATATGAAAAACATGCGCAGGAAGGGCATGAGTACACCACGGCGATACTCAGTAAGTGCCAAGCCTAACCTCGGTTGGGTAGTGACGAGGAAGGTCAGGGCCCTACTGAGGTAAAATATAATAACCAATATGATAATGAGAAGACAATATGTGTATAATCACAGCAAATATCCGTTAAGAAAAATAAGTAAAATAGTAACAACGGACAAACACTATCAAAGAATAGAGGTACAAACTACAACCGGATATTTATCGTCGGGGATCTCCCGGTATCCCGAGGATCTCTTGGTATCCTCAATAAATATATTTTTGGGATCTCTTAGTATCCATAACAATAATTGTTGGGATCTCTTGGTATCCAGAGGATCTCCTAGTATCCTCAATAAATATATTCTTTTCTGTGTCAAGGATCTCTTAGTATCCCGCACCCTCATTCTTATTGTATAATATGTATAGGGGAAATTTCCGGGATGTCGTCCCGTAGTCCCAATTTAAATCAACCAACAACAACTCAAGATATTAATTAGCTACCGACTCATAACAAATAATAGTATATTCTAGCCTAATATGTCTCATATAATGCAACAAGGTAGTTTAAGCAAATAGACAAATAAATCCACTAAACATGCTTCTCTAAACTAGCACAAGCTATAATAGCAGTTAGGAATAAGTAAATATGAAAGAGAACTCAACTCAAGTAACTTTTATCTTTAAGTAAAATTCGGGTTTTCAACAATTAGCTCAAGTACGCGCTCGTCACCTCACGCACAAGGCATTCAATTACCAAATTCATATCTTAAGGGACAAAGTCCCCCACACAAGGTTAGACAAGCCACTTACCTCGATCAAGTGCACGTCAACTTGAAAACACGTTCTTGCCACGAGTATCCGACTCCAAATGGCTCAAATCTATTCAATTAAATTGCATTTGTAAATAATAATTCAAGTAATTTATTCTACAATTAAATTCTAAGTTAATACGCAAAATTATGTAAAATGACCAAAATACCCCTCGGGCCCCACATCTCGGAACCGGGTAAAAATAATATTTCCAGAAACCTTGCACCCTCACGAGTCTAACCATATAAAAAATTTTAAATTCCCATATCATTTCGACCTTCAAATCAATGATTCTATCTAAGAGGGTTTTCTACCCTTTTCCAACAAAATCCTTTGATTAAACACCAAAACTTGTAATAGATTCAAGTTATACAACCAAAATTGAGTTAAGAACACTTACCCCGTTGTCCTCTCCAAAAATCCCTCAAAAACTCGCCTTATCCGAGCTCCAATTCGTCAAAAATGGAAAATGGGAGAAATTCCCATTTTCAGAACTTAACATTCTGTCCGTCACTATTCACTGTTGATACATGCATTGTTGATACGGTACTGTGGTTCACATGCACTGTTGATATGGTATTGTTCATGTATACTGTACAAAGATACTGTACACGCAAGTGAGATCACTATTCACAAGTACGAAAAATGCAGAAATTGCCTGGAAAATTGCAGCAGCTTTTGTTTCACTAAAATGGCTCTAACTCCGTCATACGAACTCGGAATTAGGCGATTCTTGTTCCTATGAGTCACAAACAATAATACGAACACAACCCTTCAATCAAAACTGAATTCGGAGCTCATTTTCTCAGTTCGATACTCAATTTACTCGTTAAACAATTAACTCGCATTTCGCGTCAAAAACCAAATCGCGACTTAATGAAATTAAACCAAATTTTCCAGATCAGTCCTATAATTCATTATCAAAATTCTGGAACTCTTAGAATCAAATTTGGATCTCTAAAACTAAAATTGAACCTATAGATCATTACATTTATGCTCAAATGAATAAAAATCTTCAAAAATGACCCGTTGGGCATCCGAACACACACCCGAGGCCCCCGGGACCTCAACCAAAAATACCAACCTACTCCAAAACATCATACGAACTTGTTCCAATCCTAAAAACACATCCATAAATACAAAAATCATCAAATCACGACGGATTCAAGCCTAAGTTAAACTAATACTTTCAAATTTCTCATTCAATCAAAAACCCGACCAAATGATGTCTGAATGACCTGAAAATTTGCGGACATATCCAAAATCACCTAACGAAGCTACTAAAACTCTCAAAATTCCATTCTTACCCCCGGATCAAAATCTCACCTATCAACCGGAATTCGCCAAAATTCAACCTTCGCCAATTCAAGCCTATTTCTACACAGGATCTCCAAATTCAATTTTGATCGCACTCCTAGGTCACAAATCATCCCCCGAAGCTAACCGAACCACTCTAATTCAATTCTGAGCCCGCTAACTCTTAGGTCAACATCCAGTTGACTTTTTGAAACTATTCCTTCATTAAAGAGACTAATTGTCCCATTTCCTACTAAACTCGATCCGAATTGACTCAAACTCACCAAGTACACATATTGAAACATGATTAAGCATATAACGGGGAAAACGGGGCGGTAAATCACATGACGACGGGTCGGGTCATCACATTCTCCCCAACTAAAACAAACGTTCATCCTCGAGCGGGTCAAGAAGCATACCTGGAGTAGCAAAAAGTTGGGGGTACTGGCTGCACATGTCCTGCTCGGTCTCCCAAGTCGCCTCTCTGACCGGTTGACCCCGCCACTGGACCTTCAGTGAAGCAATGTCCTTTGACCTCAACTTTCTTATCTGCCTGTCCAAAATGGCCACAGGCTCCTCAACATAGGATAGATCCGTGTCCAGCTGAACTGAATTGAAATCCAACACGTGCGACGGATCACCATGATATCTCCGGAGCATCGAGACATGAAATACCGGATGAACGCCGACCAGGATGGGAGGTAAGGCAAGCTCATAAGGAACCTCCTCAACTCGCCTCAAGATCTCAAAAGGCCCAATAAATCTCGGACTCAGCTTCCCTTTCTTTCCAAACCTCATCACACCTTTCATAGGCGAGACCCGAAGCAGAACTCGCTCGCCAACCATATATGACACATCACGAACCTTCTTGTCCGCGTAACTCTTTTGTCTGGATTGAGCTGCACGGAGTCTATCCTGAATCACTTTAACTTTCTCCATCGCATCCTAAACCATCTCTGTGCCCAATAATCTAGCCTCGCCCGGCTCAATCCAACCCACCGGAGATCTACATCTCCTACCATATAAGGCCTCATACGGCACCATCTGGATGCTGGACTGATAGCTGTTGTTATAAGCAAACTCCGCCAGTGGCAGAAAATGATCCCATGACCCTCCAAACTCAATCACGCACGCACGGAGCATATCCTCCAAAATCTGAATAGTGCGCTCAGACTGTCCGTCCGTCTGGGGGTGGAATGCGGTACTCAACTCCACTCGAGTACCTAGCTCCTGCTGCATGGCTCTCAAGAACCGCGATGTGAACTGTGTGCCTCTGTTTGAAATGATAGAAACTGGAATACCATGCAACCGGATGATCTCCCTGATATAAATATCCGCCAACCACTCCGATGAATAAGTAGTGCTCACAGGTATGAAATGAGCGGATTTGGTTAGTCGATCCATAATGACCCAAATAGAATCAAACTTCTTCAAGGTCCGTGGGAGTCCAGATACGAAGTCCATGGTGATACGCTCCCACTTCCACTCTGGGATCTCAATCTGTTGTAGCAACCCACCTGGACGCTGGTGCTCATACTTCACTTGCTGGCAATTGAGGCATCTAGACACGTAGTTAACTATATCCTTCTTCATTCGCCTCCACCAGTAGTGTTGCCTCAAGCCCTGATACATATTCGCGACACTTGGATGGATGGAATACCGTGAGCTATGGGCCTCAACTATGATCAGCTCTCGAAGATCATCTACATTTGGCACACAAATCCGGCCCTACATTCTCAACACTCCGTCATCCCCGATAGTAACATCTCGGGCATCACCGCGCCGGACTCTGTCCTGAAGGACAAGCAAATGAAGGCCATCCAAATGCCACTCCCTGATGCGATCAAATAGGGAAGACCGAGAAACCACATAGTCTAGAACCCGACTGGGCTCTGAAAGGTCCAATCTCACGAACTGCCTGGCTAAAGCCTGAACATCCATCGCTATAGGTCTCTTTGAGGGTGGTAGATATGCCAAACTCCCCAAACTCTCCGCCCGGTGACTCAAAGCATCGGCGACCACATTGGCCTTGCCCGGATGATAAAGAATAGTAATATCATAATCTTTTAACAACTCTAACCATCTCCTCTGACGCATATTCAGGTCCTTCTGCTTAAGCAAGTGCTGCAAGCTCCGATGGTCAGTGTAGATCTCACAAGCCACCCCATACAAATAATGATGCCAGATTTTCAAGGCGTGAACAATGGCAGCTAACTCATGATCGTGGACAGGGTAGTTCTTTTCATGCACCTTCAACTATCGGGATGCATAGGCAATCACTCTACCATCCTGCATTAATACCGCTCCAAGCCTCACCCGTGAGGCACCACAATAAACTATATAGGAACCCGAACCGATAGGCAATATCAAGATTGGAGCTGAAATCAAGGCTGTCTTGAGCTTTTGAAAACTCGCCTCACACTCCTCTGTCCACTGAAAATGAGCACCCTTCTGGGTCAATCTAGTTATATGGGTAGCGATCGATGAAAACCCCTCTACGAAGCGACGGTAATAACCCTCCAGGCCAAGGAAACTACGGATCTTAGTAGCTGAGGAGGGCCTGGGCCAACTCTGCACGGCCTCCACCTTCCTCGGATCCACTCGAATGCCCTCACTCGACACCACGTGGCCTAAGAATGCTACATAACTCATCCATAACTCACATTTAGAGAACTTCGCATATAATCTCTTTTCCCTCAAAGTCTGAAGCACTATCCTCAGGTGCTGCTCATGATCTTCCCGACTCTGGGAATATACGAGAATATCATCTATAAAGACAACCACGAACGAGTCGAGATATGGCCTGAACACACTGTGCATCAGATGCATAAAAGCTGCTGGGGCGTTGGTCAGCCCAAATGACATAATAAGAAACTCGTAATGACCATACCGAGTCCTGAAGGCAGTCTTCGGGATATCTGACTCCCGAATCTTTAACTGATGATAACCTGAGCGCAGATCAATCTTAGAAAATACACGGGCGCCCTGGAGTTGGTCAAATAGATCATCAATACGAGGCAAAGGATAGTGGTTCTTCACTGTGGCCTTATTCAACTGGCGGTAATCAATACACATAGAACCATCCTTTTTCTTCACAAATAATACAAGAGCGCCCCAAGATGAAACACTGGGTCGAATAAAACCCTTACCCAACAATTCATGCAACTGATCCTTCAACTCCTTTAATTCAGGAGGAGCCATACGATATGGAGGAATAGAGATGGGCTGAGTACCTGGCAACAAATCAATGCCAAAATCAATATCTCTATCGGGCGGCATGCCCGGAAGATCAGCTGGAAACACATCGGGAAAATCCCGTACCACTGGAACTAAATCAACAGAAGGGGTGTCAACACTGACATCTCTCACATAAACTAAATAAGTTGCACATCCTTTCTCAACCATACGTTGAGCTTTAAGGAAGGAAATAACCTTGTTGGGAATATAATCTAATGTACCACTCCACTCAATAAGTGGAATACCTGGTATAGCCAGTGTCACAGTCTTGGCGTGACAATCAAGAATAGCATGATGGGGCGACAACCAGTCCATGCCCAAAATAATATCAAAGTCAACCATATAGAGTAATAATAGATCAGCCCTGGTCTCAAAACCACGAATAGTAACCAAACATGACCGGTACACGTGGTCCACAATAAGAGAATCTCCCATAGGAGTAGAAACATAAACGGGGGCACTCAAAGAATCCCGAGGCACACCCAAATATGAAGCAAAATAAGAGGACACATATGAATAAGTAGAGTCGGGATCGAATAGAACCGATGCCTCTCTGTGGCTAACCAATATAATACCTGTGATAACAAAATCAGAGGCGATAGCCGCGGCACGATCAGGAATAACATAAAATCTGGCTCGGCCCTTCCCTCGAGGGCGACCTTTATCTCCCCGATCTACGCCATGGCTGGCTAGGTAGGTAGTGTAGCAGCTGGAGCTGGAACAATGGCATGAGAATCTCGTCGAGCACGCTGCGGATGAGAATGTTGTGGAGGTGCACTCCTCCCAAGCCTAGGGAAATCCCTCACCAAATGACGGGTGTCCCCGCATCAAAGAAAGCTCTAGGAGGGCGCGGTGGCTGTGACTGACCAGGCCCACCCCCGCTAGACTAACCTCTGGAAGTACCCCGTGCAGGAGGCATACTAGAAACTGGAGGTGCATAATAAGGCTCCTGAGATGCTGGTGGAGCTAGAGTACTACTGGCTGCTGGCAGGCTGAATGAACAGGGCAACCAGAATGATCCCTACCATAACTACCGGCTGCTGAAGTACGGGCACCAGAGTAGTGACCCGACTCTCGAGACCTCTTGGCCTCTCTCTCTTCCCTATCTCTAGTATGAAAACCCCCTCCCCTTCTGGAAATTCTCACTACCTGCTGATAAGAAATATCTATCTCCAACTCTCGAGCCATGCTAGATCTAATAGATGGAATAAGACCCTCAATAAATCGGCGAACCCTTTCGCGAACAGTAGAAACCAGGGCTGGTGCATGTCTAGCCAACCTAGTGTAACGTATAGCATACTCTGAGACGGTCATAGCACCCTGGCGTAAATGCTCAAACTCCTTGCGCCATGCGCCCCTGAGGCTCTGGGGAACAAACTCTCTCTCAAACATATGTGAAAACCGTGCCCAAGTCAAAGAAGCAGTCTCGTCCGGACTGTCCAACTCAAATGTACGCCACCAATCATAAGCGGCTCCCCGAAGTTGGAAAGCTGCAAAAGAAACCCCACTCGAGGCAGTAATACCCATAGTGCGAAAAATGCGGTGACAATCCTCCAGAAATCCCAAGGCATCATCTGTAGCCAATCCGCTGAAAACCGGATGATCATACTTCTTGAATCTCTCCAGCCTCCGTTGTTCATCCTCAGAAGAAGGTGCCCCGTCCTCAGGCTGAACTGGTGCTACATGCCGAATAATGGTGATATCTGGGACCTGCTCAATATGCACTCGAGGCTCGGGAGTGCTGGCGGTGGGAGTTTGCACTCCTCTCCCGGCCTGGGATGTGGCTGCAGAAAGGGGAAGTAATCATGGCTGTGACAATGTAGCATATGCGTTCATAAACTATATCAGTGCCTCCTGAACAGCTAGAGTAGTAGTGGCTATAGGCAGGCGTCTGCGCTCCAACCTGATCCACCGGTGGCACCTCAGCGGCAGCGCGCGCGGGTGCTGTGGCTGCACCTCGGGTGTGTCTTCGTCCTCTACCATGGCCCCGGCCTCCGACGGCGGCAGTAGGGGGCGCGGGTACCTGATCCTTGCGAGTGGTACATGTCCTCACCATCTGTGAGAGAATAGAAGTCAGAAATTTAGAATTAGGATCAAAATATCGCACGACAACGAATTCAAATAAATGAAAATGTTTTTCCTAAACAGTTACATAGCCTCTCGTAGATAAGTACACACGTCTCCGTACCGATCAGCGAGACTCTAATAAACTGGCCTATGTCTCGTGACTCCTATGAACCTATAGCTCTGATACCAACTTGTCACGACCCTAGTTCACTAATTGTGAACATGTCATGACGGCACCTAGTCTTCGCGACCAGGTAAGCCTAACACCTTGTGGAAACAATAACAATTGCGGAAAAATATAATCAAAACTAGTTAATAGGAATAATGTACATAATTGCCTCCTGGCACATACACTTCAACACTTATCATTCTAAAACTATCCCAAAGACCCGGAAACTCACGGGCAACACAGGCTGAGGGTCATAAGATACGGCTCTAATATCCGGAAAAGTCTACAACAACTGAATACATGAAAAAGAACTACAAACTACAAGATATAGTAGAAGGAGACTCTTCGGTCTGCGAACGTGGCAGATATACCTCAAGTCTCCAAATGTAGCACCTGGGTCACTGATGATGCGCTCGATCGAAAGTACCTGAATCTGCACATGAAAAACATGCGCAAGAAGGGCATGAGTACACCACGGCGGTACTCAGTAAGTACCAAGCCTAACCTCGGTTGGGTAGTGACGAGGAAAGTCAGGGCCCTACTGAGGTAAAATATAATAACCAATATGATAATGAGAAGACAATATGTGTATAATCACAGCAAATATCCGTTAAGAAAAATAAGTAAAGTAGTAACAATGGACAAACACTATCAAAGAATAGAGGTACAAACTACAACCGGATATTTATCGTCGGGGATCTCCTGGTATCCCGATGATATCTTGGTATCCTTAATAAATATATTTTTGGGATCTCTTAGTATCCATAACAATAAATTCTGGGATCTCCTTGTATCCTTAATAAATATTCTGGGATCTCCTAGTATCCACAATAATAATTGTTGGGATCTCTTGGTATCCAGAGGATCTCCTAGTATCCTCAATAAATATATTCTTTTCTGTGCTAGGGATCTCTTAGTATCCCACACCCTCATTCTTATTGTATAATATGTATAGGGGAAATTTCCGGGATGTCGTCCCGTAGTCCCAATTTAAATCAACCAACAACAACTCAAGATATTAATTAGCTACCGACTCATAACAAATAATAGTATATTCTGGCATAATATGTCTCATAGAATGCAACAAGGTAGTTTAAGCAAATAGACAAATAAATCCACTAAACATGTTTCTCTAAATTAGCACAAGCTATAATTGCAGTTAGGAATAAGTAAATATGAAAGAGAACTCAACTCAAGTAACTTTTATCTTTAAGTAAAAATTCGGATTTTCAACAATTAGCTCAAGTACGCGCTCGTCACCTCACGCACAAGGCATTCAATTACCAAATTCATATCTTAAGGGACAAAGTCCCCCACACAATGTTAGACAAGTCGCTTACCTCGATCAAGTGCACGTCAACTTGAAAACACGCTCTTGCCACGAGTATCCGACTCCAAATGGCTCAAATCTATTCAATTAAATTGCATTTGTAAATAATAATTCAAGTAATTTATTCTACAATTAAATTCTAAGTTAATACGCGAAATTATGTAAAATGACCAAAATACCCCTCGGGCCCCACATCTCGGAACCGGGTAAATTTTATATTTCCAGAAACCTCGCACCCTCACGAGTCTAACCATACCAAATTTGTTAAATTCCCATATTATTTCGACCTTCAAATCAATGATTCTATCTAAGAGGGTTTTCTACCTTTTTCCAACAAAATCCTTAGATTAAACACCAAAACTTGTAATAGATTCAAGTTATACGACCAAAATTGAGTTAAGAACACGTACCCCGTTGTTCTCTCCAAAAATCCCTCAAAAAATCGCCTTATCCGAACTCCAATTCGTCAAAAATAGAAAATAGGAGAAATTCCCATTTTCAGAACTTAACATTATGTCCGTCACTATTCACGTCACTGTTCACATGCACTGTTCACATGCACTGTTGATACGGTACTGTTCATGTATACTGTACAAAGATACTGTACGCGCAAGTGAGATCACTATTCAAAAGTACGAAAAAATGCAGAAATTACCTGGAAAATTGCAGCAGCTTTTGTTTCACTAAAATGGCTCTAACTCCGTCATACGAACTCGGAATTAGGCGATTCTTGTTCCTATGAGTCACAAACAATAATACGAACACAACCCTTCAATCAAAACTGAATTCGGAGCTCATTTTCTCAGTTCGATACTCAATTTACTCGTTAAACAATTAACTCGCATTTCGCGTCAAAAACCCAATCGCGACTTGATGAAATTAAACCAAATTTTCCAGATCAGTCCTATAATTCATTATCTAAATTACAGAACTCTCATAATCAAATTTGGATCTCTAAAACTAAAAATGAACCTTTAGATCATTACATTTATGCTCAAATGAACAAAAATATTCAAAAATGACTCGTTGGGCATCCGAAACACACCCGAGGCCCCCGGGACCTCAACCAAAAATACCAACCTACTCCAAAACATCATACGAACTTGTTCCAATCCTAAAAATACATCCATAAATACAAAAATCATCAAATCACGACGGATTCAAGCCTAAGTTAAACTAATACTTTCAAATTTCTCATTCAATCAAAAATCCAACCAAACGATGTCTGAATGACCTGAAAATTTGCGGACATATCCAAAATCACCTAACGAAGCTACTGAAACTCTCGGAATTCCATTCCGACCCCCGGATCAAAATCTCACCTATCAACCGGAATTCGCCAAAATTCAACATTCGCCAATTCAAGCCTATTTCTACACAGGATCTCCAAATTCAATTTCGATCGCACTCCTAAGTCACAAATCATCCCTCGAAGCTAACCGAACCACTCTAATTCAATTCTGAGCCCTCTAACTCTTAGGTCAACATCCAGTTGACTTTTTGAAACTATTCCTTCATTAAAGAGACTAATTGTCCCATTTCCTACTAAACTCGATCCGAATTGACTCAAACTCACCAAGTACACATATTGAAACATGATTAAGCATATAACGGGGAAAACGGGGTGGTAAATCACATGACGTCGGGCCGGGTCATCACAAGCAGCTTCAATTCAGGTATTACGACTTGTACGCAACGTCGGAATTGAATTTCGAGAAGTTCAGAGTTGATTAGGAAAGGGAATTCTTATTTCGGAAGCTTAAAGTTTAAAGAAAGAACTAGGATTAGAATTTGAAGTAACCGAACCCGGAATCATGATCAAAATATTCCAGCAGGTTCGTATGTTGATTTCGGACTTAAGCGTATGCCCGCTTCGGGTTTTGGATAACCCGAGGAGCGTTTTGGTGCCTATTATGAAAGTTAGCATTTTATAAGAAATTTATGAGTTTGGCTTGTAGTGCATTTCGGTGTTATCAAGGTCCGTTTGGGATTCAGAGTCTGTGAATAGCTCCATATGGTGATTCTAGAGTTGGAAGCATGATTGGAATTGAATTCGGAGGTCCGTAGGTATGAAGTCATTTTGCTAAAGATAGAAATTTGAAGGTTTTTTGAGAATTTTGACGGGAAGTTGACTTTTTGATATCGGGGTCGGAATCCGATTCCAAAAGTTGGAGTAGGTCCGCAATGTCGAATATGACTTGTGCACAGACTTTGAGGTCAATCGTATGTGATTTGGTAGGTTTAAACATCAGAAATAGAAGTTTAAAATTTTGAAGTTCAATAAGTTTGGATTGGAGTTTGATTCGTGATTTTAGCGTTGTTTGATGTGATTTGAGGCCTCGAGCAAGTCCGTAATGTGTTTGGGACTGGTTGGTATGATTGGTTAGGGTCCCGAGGGCCTCGGTTGAATTTTGAGTGGTTATCGGATCGAAAATGGAGTTTTGAAAGGCTGAGTTTTTGCTGGTTGTTGTCATAACCGCATCTGCGATTTTTGGACCGCAGATGCGGCACGTCAACCGCAAAAGCGATTTTTGGGACTTGAAGAGAAGGGACCGCAGATGCGATCATATTTCTGCAGATGCGGGACCGTACCTGCGGTAGAGGGGTCGCAGAAGCGGAATGAAGGGCAGCTGAGCAGAAGCGAAAAGGGGGTGGCCCAGGTAAGACCGCAGACGCAGCATTGTAACCGCACATGCGTAACCGTAGTAGCGGTCAAGGAACCGCAAGTGCGGAAATAGTTGAGGCAGTGAGGTCTTTTAAAGAAGTAGAGACTATCTGGTCTCTACTTCTTCGAGATTATACGGGATACTCATTGAGTACATGTTGTTTACGTACTCATACTACACTTCCGTGAATATTTGTTGCACAAGTATATGTAACGTTAGTGGTCTACTAGGCGTAGCAGCATGGACGAATCTGGAACTAGGTGAGTTGCATTATTCGAGGTGGCCGCAACGAGTATAGTCCCTTCGCGTATGTTGTATTTACTTCCTATTCACTGTATTCCGGACGGGTGATGTATTTTATTTCTTTATCAATAGATGCTAATGCACTTGTGACATCGTATTTTGGGATGATTCTCGAAAGATTTGTACTAATTGTTATTATTTAAATTGAATTGAAGTAGTGATCTTTTCATTTATGAAAAATTAAAGGAGAAATCTTAGTTTTCAAGATGTGTTAAAAATAAAAATTTAATTAAGTGATTTGGTTGGCTTGCATGATGGCGGTGTTCGGCACCACCACAATCTTTAGTGAATTTTGGGTCGTGACAAATATATTTGATTTACTCAGATTTTTGATGTATTTGAGTGAATTTAATACGGTAGGTATTTCGTGTGCAGATCCAAAAGTTATTACCATAGTATAATGCCAAAAGAAGCGTCCATTTTTTTTTTCTTTTTTCTTTTGATGCGTCCCTTTTGTTTTACTTGATATTGCAAGTACGCAACAGCAACAGTGACATTCGTATCTAAAGGTCTTTACTTGTGGGGACGTTTGATAAGATGCGTTAGGTGAAATATAGCCTATGCATTAACTTTATATATTAATAATATTTTATTTGATATATTTTTTGAATATATATTAGTTATACAAATATTAATTATATACCTTATTTGATATTATTTTATGTATAATTAAAGCGTAAGAAATCATGGTATTAATATGCAATAAATTTAATGCATGTATCAACTAAGTTAAAAGACAAAATTATCCTTCAATATTTATAGTTGATTAAAATATGTCATTATATTAATGCAAGTTTGAAATAATTCAAAAATTAAAAGTGAGAAATAAAATTATATCTAGTGTAAATGAATAATACTTAGCATTTTTTTTATAAATAAATATTATGTTCTACACTCCAATATAGGTAGACAAATCGAATATTTTTTAAACCTTTTTCATATAAAAACATATCCCAACATATGGTTCTTTTAAAAAGATAAGTGATGGATTGGTTATGATGATATATTTATAAGCAAACAATTATGTTAGAAATTGTGCAATACTTTAATAAATCAACCAAACAATGGATAAGAAATATGTAAGCACAACAAATACAAGCATAACTAATACCAATATACCTTATTCAATATTATTTTTATACGCTCTACCAAACGACCCCTCAAAGCCTTAAATTTGGACGATTTTCTGTTTGTTATTTCGCAATTGTGACTACTTACGTGTTAAATAATGATATTTAAGGCATTACAAAAGGATATCAATGTAATCTCTTCCTCTCAAATTATCTAACGTAAGTGTTAAAATAGTTATCTCAAATTCTTTATCATTTGAAAAGTCTAAGATAAAATTATTATTATTTTTTATTTTATCCTTAATAATAATTATTATTTTTGGAGATAGGATAGCATATAATAGAAAAAATATTCAATTAAGAGGAATTATATCTACATAAATAAGGATAAAATAGTCTAAAATCCTTCTAAATAATATTCCCTTCATTTTAATTTATGTGAACTCATTTGATTGCGTACAGAGTTTAAGAAAAGGGAGAAGATTTTTGGATTTGTAGTATAAAGTGAGGCACATATATTTTGTGTAACTATAAATCATTGCATAAAGGTAAATTGTTTTCAAATAAACAAAGAAATCATTTTTTTTTGCACATAAAAAGATAATAAATTCACCTAAATTAAAACGAAACATACCTCCATACAAATTCAGATTATTGGATTAAAGCCGGATGCATAAAGCTAAAAAAATCTGTTTCCTAAGAGTCATGCAATTTTGAATATAGTGAGTAGTCAATTATCTATTTATTTCCTTTTCCATTTGTGATAGTGAGAGTTTGAAGGGAGGGCAACATTGCCACTTTTTGATTTCTTATACTTGGTAATTATAAGGTGATTGATAAGTTTTGGACTTTAGTAAATGAGCGAAAGTGAAGAGAAGCTTTAGATGGTGCGTGATTTAACTACTCTCCCGTCTCTATTTATGTGACATGAAGTTCAAGAAATAGAGAATTTTTTTTGTTAGTAGTCTTAAATATGTCATAATATTTGTATGATTGTAATATTTTTGAAACATGTGATCTCAAACCTATAATAACGTAATAATATATGTGCGGTTATAAATATTTTTCATAAATAAGAACAACAACAACCCAGTATATTCCCACAAGGTGGGGTTTGGGGAAGGTAATATGTAGACAGGCCTTACCTCTACCCGAGAGGGCAGCGAGGCTGTTTCCAATCGACCATCGGCGCAAGGAAAAGAAAGGCAAACAAAACAAAAACAAAAACAAAAATCGCATTAGCATTAGTTACTCCAGCATACATCGCATAAAAATTATCTAAACATAGGATTCATAAATAAGAAGTTAACGTTAAATTATTTTCAAATTTAAAAATGATCATTTTTTTAAAAATGAATTCCAAATGTAGAGATGTTGTATACGGTAATCAGTAATTTAATTAATACTGTTTTCTTCTTCGGTAAAACTATATCATATACATACTAGTTCTATCTTCTAAATGGATAGTCCGAATTTATTTCTATTGAGGAGTCTTATTTGCAAAAGTTCGAATGAACGAGATCGAGAGGTAGTCCGAATTGTCAATTAATTACAAACAATTGCTGGCTGCTTCGAACTCAGGAACCTAAAAGAATTGCCACTTTGCCATTCGGGTCAAGTGGTGAACGTTGCACTTGTCCTAAGCGGGGTCATCATAAATAGTATATTCGTAATTTCTGGAAGAAGGATAAACTATACATATATATACTGCGTTAGTTTTTTATGAAGCGAGTTCATATAAATTTTTTTGACCTCATATGGATCCGTCCCTAGGATAAGTATGCATTATTCTTCATAAACAATCTCATATTATTAAATGATTCTTGCACTGTATATGTAGGTTCCCAATAGTTTCAGCTATCAATGTAGGACATTGTTTGCACATTCAATAATCTCCGCTTTGAGCTAAGGTTTATTGGCCCATCACCACGAATCACGAGTCTAACCCTCGAACTAAGTTCTACATGACTCATTACCACGATCGACTGTCATGACCCAACCTCGGTCGTGATGGCGCCCAACACATTAGGCAAACCCGACCTTTAGACCAACTGGATCTTGCCCTTATGTGTCGTCCATCTTTTCAGAACTATACGCCTTACTACAAGGCGTAATAGCTTACGATCATAACGTAACATCTCTGGAAGTGAAGATGGATGCAAATGGACTTCTCCTACTATTACAGTCACAAAATATCGAATTATCTAACTTAATTGCGGATTGCATGTTCTATCTGGACGAGCTAGGTAAACCAGTAGTCAAGCATGCATACAGGGGACAAAATATGGTAGTTGATCAGTTAGCTAAGGAGGGTCATCACTTTGGAGAAAATCACTTGCCAATAGTTTTTGAGATTGTTCCTCATTTTGTTGCGCTAAGTTTTGCAACTGACAAGCCTGATCTCTAACAACTCAATACTAGAATGGATAATACTTGGCACTATAATAGTGGATATGAACCTTATAATTACTCGTGTGTAAATGAATGTCATGATGATAATTCTAATAAGATGATCATGACAGATATAAATATCACTAGTATTGTTTCTATGGTTTGTAATAGGATGCTATACATGCATCATTCCTCTGTACGCAATTATTAAATACTAATATATTGTCTTTGTTTACCAAAAAAAACAATTCAAACTCGAGATTTTCCACGTTGGTTCTGCTTCAAGAACGGAAGAAGGGGGCTAGTGATGAGAATAAACTGTTTTATTTTAGGGTTAAGTCATAGTTTGCACTAACTATAAATTTTGGTTATGTTTAAAAACCCAAAATTAGAAGTGGCTATTGGTGCAATTATCTCACAACTGGAGCCAGCCAACTTGAAGCTTATATACAAAATGTCAAAGTGGCTGGTAAATTTTACCTCCTACACCATGATATCTTATTTATTGTAAATAAATATCCTTTTAAAAAATTATTTCATATAACTATTTTTTAATTATTATAATAAAATATCTATGGTAACTTTCTACCTTTAAGCCATTAAATACGTTGTGTATTATTTTCTCTCTCCCTCTCTCTCTTTCCTCTTTCTTCTCTTTTCTCCCGATTTTTTCCTCCCTTGCTTCTAGAAATCCTAGCAGGTGCTGTGTTTTGTCAACGACAAATCCAAGCGTTGGCCACTTCCCTTCTTCCTTGTTGTGTCACCCCTCGCCCCCTCCTCCGGCCAGTGATTTCTTTCACACACAGTTGTGTTATACATTCTAAATTTTTCTTATATTTTGCATTGATTGTTCATGTTTGCCTTGTGAGATCCGAAGAAGTTTTTTTTCTAGTTTCTGTTTGATCCTTTAAATTGGTGCTTCTCAACAACTCTCTTCGTTTAACTAGCACTAACGCCGCACATGGCGGCTGCCTGGATATCGGTGGATTGGGACGGAGTTTGGGGCTGAGGAACTTGAAGAGTCTGTTACCTGTTTTTTCATTCAATATATCTTGTTGTATTCCACATATTTCATTGTATTCGTTGTCTCCTTGTATTCGATGAATGTATTCATATATTTTTTTAATTAATATAATTTATGAATCCATGAATGTCTATATATATATATATATATATATTCAAATGTATTTGTAGTATGTATTTATTTATATATTTTTGCACTATAGATGACCTGGTATACTTCATGTATTCAATATATTTTTATGTATTTAATTGTATTCAATGTAATTATATAATTTCAATATATAAATGTATTTGTAAAGATACCACTACAAATTATTTTAGTAAAGATATCACTAAAAGAAAGATGAATTGAATCTCTGTAGATTGCTCTGTCTTGTGGTATTTTTACGGGTGAGAATCTTTTCTATAACTGGAAATATAAATTTTATGTGTTATAATTTAGTTTGTTGAGTTATATTAGGAGTCTATCCCGTTAATTGATTCAATATATATATATATATATATATATATGTGTGTGTGTGTGTGTGTGTGTGTGTGTGTGTATGTGTGAGCGCGCGCGCGCGCGCACAGTATGTATTTATTTATATATTTTTGCACTATAGATGACCTGCTATACTTCATGTATTCAATATATTTTTATGTATTTGATTGTATTCAATGTAATTATTTTAATATATAAATGTATTTGTAAAGATACCACTACAAATTATTTTAGTAAAGATATCAGTAAAAAAAGATGAATTGAATCTCTGTAGATTGCTCTGTTTTTTGGTGTTTTTCGGGTGAGAATCTTTTCTATAATTGAAAATATAAATTTTATGTGTTATAATTGAGTTTGTTGAGTTATATTAGGAGTCTATCGCGTTAATTGATTCACTTACAGTTTTTAAACAGCTGAAGACCTTTTTTCACAAATTCCGTTACTGTATTCACGAATGCATATGAATACAGTCTATACATAAGCTGTAGTTCCTTTTTTTCCGCCGACTTTTCCGATTGCATTCATGAATATATTAGCTTAAATTCATCGAATACACTCTATAACAAATTAAAACATAGCTATAGAAAATAATTTAATAAATGATAACTATAACAAGTTAATAATATTAAAACATAGCAATTTCTGAAAAATTCTCTAATCTTTATGACAAAGAAGCCATAAAAAAGGCAGCTAAAGGACTTACAAGGAAGCCGGGGAGGACTTGACATGCATTAGAGTTGAGTGTTATAAGTTACTCCTTCCGTCTTAATTTAATTGATACACTCTTCTTATTGGTTCGTTACAATAAGAGTGACACTGTTTTATATTTGAAAATAATTTAATTTTTTTATCAATTATATCTTTAATGAGAAGCTTTTATAATTATACAAATGTTATGGTCCCATAAAATTTTTGTGCCTTAAGCTTTAAGGACCACATATTTCAAAAATCTTTTTTTTTTTTTTAAAAAGAAAAAAACTTTGTATTCAAATCATATCATTTAAATTGAAATGAAGGGAGTAGCTTTTATAGTCGTCACTCTAAGCACATTTGTTGGCTGTGTAATTTTCTTAATCTTTGTTTGGAGAACTGTAACTTTCTATCAATGATATATACCAGAGGCGGATCCAGGATTTAGTGGTTACGGGTGCCGACCTAATCGATTTGATCAACTCAAGCATCGGTTCGGGTTATTCATCATTTTTATTTATATAGACAAATAGATCAAACGAAAGAAAATATAATAACTATAACTAATTGACGCAAAGCATAAAACTTCCAATAATATTTTTAGTATCATACACAATATATTTATAATTGTCCTCTACGAGCTTTCATATTTTGAAAACGATCAATAATGACATCATTACTTACACTTGTAAATACATCACGCTCTATGTAACAAACTAAACAATCATTTAAATATTGATCACCCATGCTGTTCCGCTCTTCATTCTTTATCTGCTTCATGGATGAGAATGCTCTCTCCACAGTTGCGGTAGCAACAGGTAAAATCAGAGTTAACTTCACAAGTAGATAAACATACGAATAAGTCTCCACAAGATTTGTCTCAACCAATGCTTTTGCCAAATCACTAATTCCTTGCAAGTTAGAGAACTTGGGATTGCCAACTCGCATATGAATTATGAAAGTATCTAGTTGATAACTCAAGTCTCGAATCTGTACTTCATCAAACTCATTTGGGTAACACTTTGCTAAAGCCAATATTCTACCTTTATCAAAATTAGCAAAAGAATTTACCGGATTCAAGCTAGCCATCCCAAGAAGCAATTCGCTACTCATTACACCAAAACGGTCATTAAGCTCTTGAAGTTGCACATCAATTACAACATAAAAGATATCAACACGCAAGTGGTGTGAATAACAAATACCAGAAGACTTGCGCTTAGACTTTCCAGGAAAATAGGATTCATCCATCTTGGGAATTATAATATCATGCATATGACAAAATGAGGAAACGTCATCTAGCAAAGATTCTCATCCAGTTTCCCTCATATCTTGCAATCTTTTCTTTGTAATGTTAAGAAACTCCACGGCATTAACAATATCTTGATCTCTCTTTTGTAGGATCTTGTTCAACTCATTTGACATTGCCAAAACTTTCAACATTAAGTGAAGCATAAAAATAAATTTGAATGTTAATATCTCACTCAAAAGATATTTTGCTTGATTTCTCTCATTTGAGGTAGAACCTTCATGTTCAACCACTTCAAGCACACGAATAATAGATGAGAAAATAACAATAAAATTATCTAATGTTTTGAAATGTGATCCCCAACGAGTATCACCTGGTCTTTGAAGCCCACGTTCTTGATTTAGTCCTCGCCCGGTATGAATTTCACCGGATTCAAGTAATTGCTCCAGTTTTTCAGCTTGAAGATGACGAAGCAAATCTCTGCGCTTAAAAGATACTCCAATGACATTCAACACATTAGTAACATGACAAAAGAAGTCTTCGACATCCAAATGCTTTTTAGACATAGCTACAAGTGTTAATTGCAATTGATGAGCAAAGCAATGAATGTAATATGCCGATGAGCAGTCTTTCATAATCAAAGTCTTAAGACCACTTATCTCTCCCCTCATGTTACTAGCTCCATCATAACCTTGTCCACGTATTTGGGATGGACTTAATGAGTGGTCTGAAAGCAAAGAGTAGATTGCTTTCTTCAATGAGCATGCTGATGTATCACTAACATGAACAAGACCAACAAATCGCTCTACCACTTCACCATTCTTATTAACGTAACGTAAAACAAGAGCCATTTGTTCTTTGTGTGAGATATCTTTGGACTCATCAACTAATATACCAAAGTAATCTCCATTCAAGTCTCTAATTATAGCCTTTAATGTTTCTTTTGCACAAGCATTGATAATATCCTTTTGGATCATAGGGCATGTCAAAGTGTCATTTTGTGGAGCATTTTCTAATATTACTTTTCCCACATCCGGATGCTTGTCCCCATACCATCGTAAGAATCCTAGAAAGAGGCCTTGATTTCTTGAAGATTCACTTTCATCATGGCCCCTAAAAGGCAATCCATACAATAATAGAAGTCTTGCCACATCAATTGATGCTTCTAAACGCATTCGATACTCACTTTTCAACTTCTCGGAGTGCTTATCAAAAACAACTTGAATTGATTGATGATGATTTGATAAATCTAGCATCTTCTTGAAACATTTATCATGGACACTATTAACATCACCAACATGTAAACGCAATCTTTCAAGACCCTTATTCCAAGCCCTAAAACCATTTTTCGTATAAAATTCACCCGCACTTCCATGAATAAATTCATTTTTGAACAAATAACAACATAAGCAAAATGCTGCATCTTTGTTCACACTATACTCCAACCATTTAGAAAATTGACCATTGAACCAACTTGGAACAAATTGACGCATTCTTCCTCCTATTAGAGTTTTCGGAAAGTGATGCTTGGAAGGTTGACAAGGACCTTCTTGAATGTAATGTTTCCTTACTTCATCTCGTATTCTAGGGTTATAGTCAGAAATAGGTATTCTTTCTCCTGGATCGCCTTTAAGTGACCCCAAATCGAGTTCATTTATAAGATAGGAAAGATTGCCATTCGCTTGGATCAAGGATTGACAACTAGGACTTGGTTGAGAATGGTCCAACCTCGTGACGAATTTATCCATCTCAATTCAGGTTCCTATAAAATAGAAGTTCATTCCAGTGAGAAATATAGACCAATTTTTATTAGGTCATGCCATCAATAAGTTTAGTTATTTTAAATAACTCAACCATCCCTAATATCTTTGTCATCGTTAAAATAGAGTTAATTTTGAATTTTCCTTGATTAAAATTATTTGGGATGTTCTTTCTACGATACTAAATTCTACATTGAAACCATGTAAGAGGCATTTGATTTTCAAACACACCCAAAGAAATATATAACAAAAAAATCAAAATAGTGACAATAAAGTTTCGCAAGAACACTGAAATTCAACTAAATACAAAATAAAAACTGAGCAAGAACATATATTTGATGGGGAAAAAATAATCACATAAGATTAAGAAATAAATATGAGGAGGTAAGAAAACTTACAATAGTGGGTGTAGAGCAATGAAGGTGTGAAGGATGTGAAGGAGCAGTGGCAGGCGTTAGGAGTAGTGAAGTAAGAAGAGGAAAGTGGGTTAGGTTAGGAATTTGGGAAGTGGGGCTTCAAAGTCAAATATTAATATAAAATGTAGAAAAGTGTGCTTTGTAGTATATTTAATCTCTTTAAATTGCAATTAAATGTAAGCCAAAAATTCATTTGCTCCCACTCGGTTTCGAACCCGCGCCCTGTTGAACGAAAATGCAGAGTTTTGCCACTGGCACCTTTGCAACTTTTGTTCTATGGGGTGCCACTTTAAATATATATCCTATTTATTAGACATATATACATATATATATAAAAATTTTGCCGAAGCTTGCGGGTGGCGTACCACCCCGAAACATGTACATAGATCCGCCCCTGATATATACATGAAGTTTAGAGAGAAAGATCAGGCAGGTGTGACAAAACTTTGAGTATCCTCAAGACTGTATTCTTTGTATATATATAGTAAAAAAATTTCAAAAGCATATGTTAATATTAAGTTTGAATGATCATTCTCACAAGATGTGGCGAGTGCACTAATATTTCTCATTTATTGATTAAAAATTCTGGACTTACTTCTACTAAAAAACGCCTTGATCACTTGTTTAAAACCATTGTACTTGTTAGAAATTTATCACAGTACAAGAAATTAGAGAGAATTTACCCTCGAGAAATGAGTTAGAAGATGAGACTGAAGGGACAATTATATTTACCTTATAATCCAAAATAAGGGTATTTTGCAAGTTAATATGTATGTATTTTGGTAGCCGATATAATTCCTTTTTTTTTTCCAAAATATGAAATACCATATCAATTTTATAAACACTTAGACCAAATACCAAAGACTAAGGACAAGGACGGCCCTTCCATAAAGCAATTAAAGTAACCGCTTAAGGTTTCATATTTGTAGAGGCCTTATTTTTTGTTACATCTAAAAGACTATATATAAGTTTTAAAAAAATTTTGTAAAGTGAAAAGGTTTGATTTATTTGTTTAACAAATATAGAGAAGAAGAATTTCCAACTGCTACGATTTCTACCATGGAAGTTGCACTTGAAATGAATATCGAACCCAAATTTCGTAAGAAACGTGTGATATATAGGAAGCAATAATTTGATGCGAATGTTGATAGTGAAATTTCAAAATCTTTCGAAGAGTCCTTTAGAGTTTATTAATTTTATACATAATAGATTCACTTCAAAATAGATTTGAACAATTCAAAGCATATTAAAATATTTTTGATTTTCTATTTGGCGGTAAAAACTAAGATCACTAGATGTTGGAAATTTGAAAAAAATATTGTCTTAATCTTGAATGTTCCTTAAAGCATAATAATCAATTCGATATTGATGGTTTAAATTTATTTTCTGAATTAAAGTATTAAGGAAAATAGTATAATTAGAAGACAACACTTTAATTAATATATTTAATCAGATAAAAAGATTTAATTCTTTTTCAAATGTCTCAATTTCTTATGGAATAATGTTAATAACTCATATTACTGTTGCTTCAACGAAGAAGTTTTCAAAATTAAAATTGATAAAATCTTACATAAGAACAACAATCTCACAAGAAAGGTTAAATGGATTAGCAGTATTATCAGTTGAGAAATACTTATTAGGGGTTATTGATTATAAGAAAATCATTAATAACTTTGTATCTGTGAAAAACTAAAAAAATGTAGATTTTAAATAAATAATATAAATAAATTAAAAAGTTAACACCCCTCATAAAGTTTGGCTTTAGACCATAAAATTCGCCGGACCGCCCTTTTTACCTTTTTTGGGAATTCTTTTATTTATTTTTAAAATGTGTTTGTCCATGAAATATTATAAATTTGGAGATTTTTCGAAAATGAATGTTTCAAAAATCAAAAAGTGGTTTAACTAAAGTTTCAATTTTTGGGGATTTTTTTCCCTGCTCACAAAACTGCAACAGTTTTTCAAGTGAGTTACATATCCAAACATATTTTAAATTCCAAATACGAATTTTCAACTTATCTCCAAATGGTACTTGTTTTCAAATATCATACTGTAATTTTTATGTCCAAACTCCTACTATATATTGAATACCAAATGTTTCAATTTCAATTTGTAATTCAATATATAACAAATTATGCACACTCCTAGATCAAAAACTCTTTGCATTTGAAAGTTATTTTTTGAGAGATAAATCCAACAAATTGACTCCAAAAGCAACCCTTTTCATCAATAATACATTTTAACTTAAATCTTCTTAGCTTTATCATTCAAGGTGTATCTTCCGTTTTAGCAACATGTCCGAGAAATTTAAAAATAGCCAGATTTAAAAGTAATCATTCAAAAATAGTCCAGTTTCAAAAATAATCAAAATTTAGCCATTTTTCATGTAAAGATAAATCTGAGCGAAAACACTGTTCAAAACCCGCAAAATGCGTCACTATATATTATGCTAGAGTTCCAACATATGTATACTTGAACTCTATCATATAATACTGGGGTTCCAGGATAAGTATGCTGGAACTCGATCATAATATGATGGAGTTCCAGCATAAGTACACTAGAACTCTAACATAATATAGTGGAGTTCCAACAGAGTATATCAGTCAAGTATAATATCCTGGAAGTTCATTCAAGTGCTTGAATCTCCATTATATTATGCTGGAACTTTCCGTGTATTGGAGTTCCAGCATAATATGCTGAAAGTTCATACACAGGTGCACCGAACTCTAGTATATTATGCTAGACCGATCTCTGTTGCAGCAAAATAATGACTATTTTTTATTGACTTGGTAAACACTAGTTATTTTTGAGTGACCAATCCAAAAACTGGCTAGACACTACTATTTTTACATAAATTTTCGTTCTATACTTGTTTGGGTGTATTATTGTCAAAATTTGTCTCTCTAATTATTTTAAATTTATTTTCTCCAAATCCCAAATCTTTAGCCGTAAAAAGAAAAGCACAAACTCTATCCTTCTAAGAATTTGGCACCATATTTCGTACTAGAAAACAAAGATAAACAAAAGTACCTAACTTGCGCCTTCTCCTGTTGCTAAACCCTTCCTCTGTTATCCGTTCACAGCAATTCCTCGCCATTGTCTCTGCTATATACAAAGGTTTACGTTAATTATTTGCTAATTAGCTCTATCTTTTTTTTTTTATGTGAAGAAAAATGGGTGGAGGAGCTGCAGCTACACTACCGAATGATGTACCATGGCGAGCTGCTTCTGGTTCAAAGCCAGTCCCCAAAATTCATTACTCCCCTATTCTTCGTATCCCTCAAAACCCTTATTCCAGTTATGCCCTCTCTGTTATGAAGGTTTGTAAGTTTTACCCTGTCTCTCTTGCCCCTTTCTAGTTTTTTTTTTTTTTTCTGCAAATAATTATAAAGACTTGATTTGTGTGCTATTTTTAATGTTTTATGTGCAGGAGCCAGATCCAATTGGAAGTGGATTGGGGACGGAGGCTATTGTAGAAGCGGCAGGTCCAGATTGTATTGTGCCAGGACAGATTGCACCTATTAAATTACTTGGGCTTAAGGTGCTTGTCTTTGTTTCCAAATTTTATTAATTCATTTTTTTTTTTTTGTTATTAATTAACTCTTAATAAAAGGTAGTCTGGTGCACGAAGCATCCCGCATTCGCGTGGGGCTAGGGAGCTAGGGAAAGGCCGCACTCCAAGGGGATGTGATGTATACAGCTTACTGGAAGGCAAGCATCAGTGCTAGCTTATCCCACGGCTTGAACTTGTGATAACCTGTAGGTCATACGGAGACAACTAGCTCGTATTAGATAGAAATGAAAAGTAGTGTGAGTTTGATATTTGTCAATTTTAAAGACCTAAAAGATTATGTTTCTTCTGAAATTATGAGTTTGTTGGAGAATGTAGTAGAATTAATAGTTTACAGAAGGTTTATGCCAATTGATAATTATGTCTTTGAGCTCTTCAGTGGGAGTTTATGATGTATTGATTTTGTTTTTAACTTGGTTTCGTTGATTAAATAGGATTGCTCCACTATCGTTGAGTATGATTTTGCATGGCATAGTTTGTAGAGTTGAAACAATAGTAGATTCAAATGAGAAACATAACATGTACGTGAGGCGATGCTATTGAAAGGAATTGCGGTTTATTAATCTAAGCTTGTTATTATTTTCAGCTTGTAAGAGTTTACTATGCTTATCAGACAGCTTATAAGGATCTCTTTGATTTCGTCTATAAGTATAATGGAAAAGAATCTGCCGTTCAGCTTATTTAATCTAACTGTACCTCTGATCAAATGCTTTCTAGGATTAACTTAATGGTGGTCCGTCTAGCTTCAAATAATTCTGTAGTAAATGATTGAGCTATATGTGTTAGACAATTTCTCTATTACGAATTAGGAGTAGATGATACCTAACGTTCTTCGACTTATTAAATTCTACCAATAGGCATTGTCAGATAACAAAGATTGGATTGATGCTCTGCCCGGAATTATTGTACTTATAGGAAGGGAATGACGATGTTTATCGGTGCATAAGAAGAAGTTTTTTTATTTTTATACGTATTTATTTTCTTTGTCTTTCTATTAGTTGTTGTGAGGAGGGTTAGAGGAAGGGAAGGTCACATGGCTAGGTACTTATCAAAACTAGCTAATCTAATTGCTTTCTATAAAGAATTTGCTATATGTGCTGGTTTTTTCATAGAATAGGTTCTCTTGTAAAAATATGGAAACAGAAGATTTAGTAGACATGCTACTTCAAACAAGTCCAACAACTCCAGAAAGCTCATTGCTTTTGTAGCATACATACGAGATGCTATGAACCAATTACAGATGTTAAGAAACTTTGGCTTCCGTACTGTTGATTAATCCAGAAAACTCATGCATTACCTCCAATAAACCTCCTCTAGAATTGCCAGCTGAAAGACAAATGATTATGGATCTAACTACCTTATCTATAGAATGTTAAAACTGGTTTTGTCTTATGCTTGTCCAATAAACCTTATTAAAAATGCTTTTTTATTTTGTCATTTGTACTGGTAAGTTGTTAAGGGAGAGCTGAGAAGGAAATAGGAATATAGTTTACATGTTAAATGTGAAAGGTCCAGAGATATTTACTTCCTTTATCAACAACAAGAACAACAACATAACCAGTGTAGTCCCACAACAACAACAACAACTACCCAGTATAGTTCCACAAAGTGGGGTCTGGGGAGGTTAATATGTACACAGGCCTTACCCCTACCCGAAAGGGTAGAGAGACTGTTTCCAATCGACTAGTCCCACAAAGAGATATTTAATTCCTTTATCCTGAAGCTAAAAATGAAATTTTGATGGATCAGTTAGTAACTCTACCAATTTATTTGTGTCTGCTTCGTTTTGTCTGTGAACTACAAGGCCTAACCCCCTGACATGGTAGGAATTAAAAATTAGGCATATGAACAGTAAAGCATCTATGCGTGGTTATATCTTTTTCTTCCTTCATTCCCTTTTGGTTGAAGTTAATAGGTATTTGATGCTTCTTACAATGGTTGCCACCTCATTGAAGGCTTCATGAGTTTGGTTTGATTATTCAACGATCGGGTGGATCTATATGCTTCAGGGTGGTAAGACGAGGTGTATATACAACAACAACAATGACCCAGTAAAATCCCACTAGTGGGGTCTGGGAAGGATAGTGTGTATGCAGACCTTACGCCTACCCTTAGGAGTAGCACGAGATGATGTAGTTTTGGACTTTTAGTTTCAGGTGAAAGCAACTATGCTATTTAATTTCTTAATTCTTATTCTCCCAAGCTATAACTGACGCTACCTTGTCAAACTATGTTGTCTCAATTATTTTCTGGTTTTGTTTTCAGCCTCTTCATTATGTTTTAGCATTCAGTATTTTGCATTTCCAATCAACTTCCTTTATGCATGCAGGTATGGCCCATTGAAGTCGACCTGAAGTTTATGGAACCTATTGGACGAGAACTTAAGTCGGTTGGGAAGGTAATACTACTTTGTCTAGTTTAGTTCAATCGACTATAGTTGACATGTTCTTCAAGGAGATAAATCTATTGATTGATTTAGATTGTGTGGGAGCATACCAGTTTAGTTAGTAACGTATATTACTTCCAGTAAAAAAATTGTATATTCTTTTTTTATAAAATATGTTAGCTGCACGATAAAGTTGCATTACATTTTTTAAACTGCGATGTGATAGCTTATAAATTGCAAATGAGTAGCTCCTAAAAACCCATAGGTCACCAAGGTACCTGTGCATTTTTAACTCAATGAAGGGTATTACTCAAACAAGAGGATAGCCGAGTGGTGCTTAGCTATATACCATTTTGCACACAAAAAACTGCATCTGTACATACCTAAGCTTGATTATTACTTTCACCATATGTTTGGCCAATTTATTAATGAAAAACATAAAACTTTGTTCTTCCCTTTCTGTCTGATTGGCGAATACTACGTAGAAAGTTGACTCAACATTTTACAGTAGGTTCAAGTATGCCTACACACATATTATGCTGGCTTCATGCATACAGCTGCTAGTATTTGTAAAAAAGTTTCGTTTTACCTTTATCACATTCTTGTTTTCATATTTTGCAGTTTATGGATTCAGCAGTTGATCTTATGAACAAATCTTTCATTGATCGCTAGTGTTTCCATTGGACTGGCTGGTGTTCACCAGAGTCTACTATCTACACGAGGCATGTAAAAAAAAACTGGTGAAGTGGGTTATAGAGATCAATTTTTCCAATTAGCCCTGTTAATGTCCCTCATTTGGGACTTCATTTGTACTTTAATTGGTAGTTTGTTGTATATTACTTGAAGTTGTGCCATTTTAGAAATAAGTGAACTATATCTATAATCATATGATATGGAATTTTAGTGCCAAATTCATGACCTGAACAATGTCTATTGAATTCACACTATTGATTTGTTATTTCCAACTAAAGACTTTGATCATGGATAATGGAACGTATCCAGTAATCTCACAAGTGGAGTTTGGAGAGGATCATGTGTACGCAAACATTACCCGTAATGAAATTGTTTTGGATAGATCCTAGGCTGATAGCTAGTATATTTATCTGGTATTTTAGGAGGGGAAAAAATAAGAAAAACCAAACACATGCAAAGCTAGATGTATGTGTTTTCATTTTCCAAGAATTTATTAACCAAGTCTTTTCCTTTTTCGGGAACTAACTAGTATTTTTGGAAGTAGAAACTCCAGATATATACGTGCGAGGACATAATTAATTAAGCTCTATCCCAAGAACATCCACATCCTAATTGACGTACATATATAATTCGTTTTCATCCTACAAATTAAACATTTTACTAAGAATTTATATACATTTCCTTAAGGAACGTTCCTAGGATCATGAATAAACCTAGCTCCCTTCAGTCCATCCCATAAAAGTCTGAATTACTATGATATAACACTATTTTTTTAAAGTATATAAGTATAATTAACACTTTAATTACTATGATATAACACGTTTCTTGGATGTGTGCAGCTATGGGACCAAAATTAGTGGAGGCAAAAATATGCAAGAAGCAGAGCCAAAACTTCCATGGGCAGTGCCGTAGCCGGAAAAAATGTGCTGATATTTGCCACACTGAAGGCTTTGAAAGTGGCCACTGTAAAAGCTCCTTGCGTCGCCGCTGCATTTGCACCAATCTTTGCTAAATCGCTGTAACCTCATGAAAATAATGAATGTGTTGCTCAGAATTGGAAACTTCAACAAAAATATTCATCTTTGCTTGTGGGAGAGTTAGGTGGACCCTTATATATAATGAAGTGAATGAATTGATAAATTCTTACAGAGCTTCAAGATTGATTGACATGCAAAACGAATAGGTCAGCTTAGAGGAAAGTGGAGAAGAGGAAGAAGTTATGTATTGTTCCATTGATTTCTATTAAAGGGGAAGAGGTCGGGTCTGCTATATAACTGTGGTGGTTACTGGTTAGTGGTTGACAACTCATAACCAACTAACAGTCCAAGTAATAGCTAGGGGTGTTCATGAGACGGTTTGGTTCGGTTCTTTATTAAATCAAAATCAAATCAATTATGTCGGTTTACTAAATCCATAATCAAATCAAACCAACATAAATTCTATTTTTTCGGTTTCGGTTTTTCTGTTTTCCTTTTTAGTTACATTATTCTTGAAAAGAGATCAAATAATCACTAATTATCCCCATGATTACTATTTTTCTGAATATTATATGAGGAATACCAATTATTCGTATAAATCATAATTCCAAAGTCTTCCATAATAGATAATAACAACAAACATATGACAAAGCAAAGCACTGTCTTGATAAACCTCAACACTAAAATAATCACCAAATATGTGAGCAAAATGACAAGCAGGAAGCTCATATGATGTGGGGGAAGGGTTTCCAATATTTGGGGTTCTTTGATTTTGGAATTGGAACATAGGGAAGATATGAAATAATCTATTTTATTATTTTTTGTCTTGTTGGGTTTTAGTTTGGGCTTGATATTTAGGTTATATAGATAGAATCTACTTAGTGGATAGTGAATTTACAAGCCCATAAATAAATAATATCTCAAGACATTGAAAACTAGAAAATAGTTTAGAAAATACTTACAAATTAGATTTTAATGATTATTTTTTATGCAAAATTTTTTAAATTTATTTATATATAACGTCGCTTTGGTTTAGATTCGGTTTGACTTATTTTTTGTTAATGCCAAACCAAACCAAGAGTGATCGGTTTTTTATTTTCCAACACCAACCCAACCAAACCAAACCACAAGTCGGTTTTTTTCTTCGGTTTGACTTGGTTCGTCTGTTCGGTTTGGCTTGTACATCCCTAATTATAGCAATTACATACTGACCCCACAAACTTCTAAACCTCTACACATCTCATAAAGGCATTTGCCTTCCAACACATTTGTAGGCAGCTTATTAATCAAACACAATTGTCCTAATGCAATCTCCCCAAAATTTTATTGGTAGTGAAACTTTAGGGCTCTTGCTACATGTAAAATATGTCTATGTATTCTCTACACAGTGCCATTTTATTGTGGAGTATATGGGCAACTGCTTTGATGTATGATGCCAAGAGATTTCAGTAATTTATTACATTGAGAATTAAAGAGTTTCATACTATTGTCTGACCTCAGCACCTTGACATTTACATCAACAAAATTTCTTATTACAATACATATTTTACATTTTGATTGAATGAGGCATACATAAGTGTATCTACTGTAGTTGTCACGACCCCAATCCCGGTCGTGATGGCGCCTAACACAACTGCTAGGCAAGCCCGACCATTTACACTCTCATCCCGAGCATGAAGCTCAAATCAATTACCTGGATATTATTATCAATAATAAAGCTAAACTAAATAACCACCCAAAGATCTAGGGTCACGAGTCCGGAGCCTCTAAACAAGATCGGATAACAATATCTAATCCAAATACTAAAATCCGAATAATTTATATACAAAGGAAAAATAGAATAAGAAGAGAAGCCAGGTCCTGCGAACGCCAACAGCTACCTCAGCATCTCGGATAAATACTGATAAAAGCTGGAGTGCTCGTCTATCCCTCCTGTGTACCTGAATCTGCACACAAAGGTGCAGGGAGTAGGGGTGAGTACTAAGTACTCAGTGAGTAATGAATATATACAAGTAGCTGAAAGTAAGAAATCCACAGAATACCACAATATGAAGCTAAACTACAGTCCGAATCTCCTGCGAACTAGCATCAACAGTACAAGACAGCTACCACAGAATAATTCAACAGATAAAGATGCAATGCAATGCACATAACCGCTACGGCGTGTAGCCCGATCCATTTAACGTCGACGGCGCTCACTGGGGGTGTGTACAGACTCCAGAGGGGCTCCTACAGCCCAAGCGCAATACTGCTGCGGCGTGCAGCCCGATCCTCATATCAACCGCTGCGGCGTGCAGCCCGATCCTCATATAAACCGCTGCGGCGTGCAGCCCGATCCTCAGTCCACATAAATCAGATAAGTCACAAAACAGTTCATTTTTCTTAATTCCAGTTTCCGGTTCATAATTTATGAAAAATACCTTAACTTTATTAAATTTGTAAAAGCTGGTGACTTAGCATATCAATAATGTGATTTCAATTTCCAGGACTGAGATCAGTGATTAAGCAAATATAGCTATCATATAAATATTATCCTCTAAGGACGCTACAGGTCGGCACAAGGCCCCAAACAAGGCTTACCGCCCACAATTATATAAAATACAGTGTATTTCCAACACTAATAACACATTATTCACATCCGGGATGGACCAAGTCTCAATCCCCAGTCACAATCAATCCCGCACCTGCCACGGTGTGCAAGCCACGCCCTACTAGCGTCACAATGTGCTAAGCCGGGGTTTCGAACCCTCAGGCTACCATATATACAAACTACTCACCTCTAGCCGGTCGAAGACTCGTCCGCGATGCCTTTTCCTTTGAATTTCGCCTCCGCGTGCGTAGAATCTAGTCAAACCACAACAATTATATCAAATACGGGTCAAAGAAACATAACCTAATTCAATTTACATGAAATTCGCATAAATACACTAAGTTGGTAAAAACCCGGGCCGCGGGCCCGCTTCTCAAAAAAATTCCAAGATTCATACCAACGGATTCCTCGTCTCTCCACGAGTCCGTGCATATAAAATTTATCGAAATTGGAGTTTGAATGGCCTTTCAAAACCCAAAAATTCGTTTTCATGATTTAGGCCCTAATTCTTCACAAATTCAACCCAATTTCAGGAATTTTGGTGTTGATTCTATCATAAAATCATATTTTTGAGTCAAGAAACTTACCTCCAGCGATTACCCATTGATTTCTCTCTTAAAAATTGCCTCAGAAACTTCTTCCCGTTCCAAAATTGGAAGAAAACTCGACCTGCTCATTATATGTATACTGTTCACGCGTTTTACTGCTCCCAATGGATTATTTGTGAAATTCTAATGAATTTAGGCTTTTGAATCACTCAATTTGACCTTATAATGAAGGAGATATGTAGGTTTTAAGATTTGCAAATAGTGCAGGTTTTTAATACGCCGTCAGGGACAATTCCGTCATTAACCTGAAAATCTAGGCAACTTTAGTAAAATGGCCATAAAATCCTCATACGATGTCCAAATTCGATGATTCTTTTTGCTACGGATCCGTAATTACGATACGGATCTAATGCTTCATTCAAAACAGTAGTCGGAGCTCATTTGTTCAATATGGTACCCCTTTATGTCCAAAAATACGACGTTGAAACATCAATTAAGAGCGTGATCACAAACCAAAACACACCCGAGGCCTCCGGACTTCAACCAAAGGCACCGACATATCCCAAAATATCATCCAAACTTGTTCCAATCATCAAAACACACCTAACAACACTGAAATCATCAATTCACATCGGATTCAGGCCTAAGTTCTTTAAAAACTTCCGAAACTAACATTTGATCTAAAACACGACTAAACGACGTCCGAATGACTTGAAAATTTACACGCATATCCAAAATCACCTAATGGAGCTACTGCAACTCTCAAAATTCCATTCCGACCCTCGGATGAAAATCTCACCTACCATCCAGAATTCGCCAAAATTCAACCTTAGCCAATTCAAGCCTAAAACTACACCGGACCTCCGAATTCGATTCCGATTGCTCTCTTAAGTCATACATGATCCCCCGAAACTAGTCGAATCATCAGAATTCAATTCCGAGCTGTCTAACTCATCAGTCAATATTCGGTTGACTTTTCCAATCTATTCTTCTCACAAAGAGATTTATGGCCTTATTTGTATCTAAATTCCCTCCGATTTGCTTCTAACTTTCCCAGCACATATAAATTAGCATATTGAAGTATTAAATGAAGAAAATGGGGCGATAACTCCCGTAACGACGGGCCGGGTCGTTACATTCTCCCCAACTTAAACAAACGCTCGTCCTCGAGCGTACCCAGAGTTGTACTAGAAGCAACCCAATAGCTGAATGACCTTGCCGAGCATATATTCGAGGTGGTACCACATCACCCTATCTATCATAAGTTCGATAACACAATATAGTTGCACTTCCGCAGTCCATCTGAACCATAGACCGCATTGCACTTTCCGAAATCATATACCAAATCCGACTCCCACGTCTATACTCAGAATACACCCGAACCAACTGTAATAGCCCATACTCGCCACTCCGGGTGAGATCTTAGGGTGTACCAAAAAACCCAATCACTCGAGACGATGGCCTCTAATCGCAACAATTTCCCACGATAACCAAATATTACTGAAAAACATTTCTCGTTAGCTAAAGTCCTGTTCCAATATCTTCATATACTGCCCACGGCAGCTGAAACACGCGATATATCGAATCCATTTCTCAGGTCATCCATGCATGATTCCGTTTCCCTTTTGAACTGATACCACAATAGGTTTCGGAGCCAAACCTCAATATTACATTTCTAACCAGCTGAAATCATATACTCCCGCACTCAATAACGGCTCCAACAATCATTTCGATTATAACACACCGCACTGGTGATATGACACCTCCACACCGGCCTAAGCCACGACGAGCACAACACAGGCTCAAATAGGAAGCGACTGAACATACTCAACTCATGACAACTAACTCAAACACAATAGTTGTAATTCAAATTCCTCAATACCATCACAACACATAATTGAGATCTCGTCTCACATCATAGAATTAGAGTACCTGAATTCTCCTCGAGAGGTCGTAACATCGTATGGCCTTGCCGCAACTTATAATCCCATCCAAACACTATTACCCATGAAACACCTCAAGTCGTCATGCTCAAAACAGTCAGCCACCCACAGATTTAGGTCTGAACTCAAGCAATCAATCTCACCCACGGTGAAACAATTTATATACGCCATCAAATCTTGTAAGGACACAACCGATGCGTCATTCGCTGAGTGACATCCAACACTGACTTTCCTTAGAGACTGGGATATATAGTGCGCAAGGTAACCTATAAGAGAAGCTATGCTCTATATAGCACGGTTGCGGCGTGCAACCTGCCCAAATGACATACCCGTGGCTGCGTGCCACCCGATCCAGATACCATACCTGTGGCGGCGTGCCACCCGATCCTGATACCATACATGTGGCGGCGTGCCACCCGATCCAGATACTATACCTGTGGTGGCGTGCCACCCGATCCACGCATAATCTAGCAAAAAGGAATGCATATCGAGTCAAGTTGCTCGTTGCAACAAACACATATATAGCCTCAAGATCGGCCACATGAAACGCATCCGATAAAGTTCCTAAATACCGGAACTGAATCAATGGTAGATACCTCTACACTGGCATCCGCCACGAAGGCCCAATTGACAAAGCAATACCTACCGGCCGTCCGCTAGCCCTAGGGTACATCTACCCTGCTGGAGCATGATCTGATGCGCTCTGCCACGCAGTTGTGACATTTCTCTGATACAGTCCATATCCCATTAGTCTACACAACCTGACTTATGACAACCAGTCTGCAATCATATATCATTATTCAAATTCATCATATCAAGTAATGAGAGACCCACTAGGGCTTCCAATTACCAATAACCGCTAAACGGTGTCGATACACACGACCTACCACCACTGCGTAGGCGGATTAAGAGAACTTCTAGTTTCCAACACATATATAACACATGAATCATTATGACTGATTCCACACTCCACCGTACGAATACATAACACACATCAAATATTCATACCACGTAAGCCATTCAGAAATTTTCCTATGCCATCAACAATTCAATCATCACAATCGATCCAACAAGAGAATACCACCATACCACTAGATATTATCAATTTACATTACCTTGTCCTTCTTGACCATATATCCCGCCAAATCACTAGAATAGCAGTACCATTTTTCCTTAATCACCAGAAAGAGCGATTCTTAAATCACCTGCAGCTGCCCGCGCTGCTCAATAATTTTTAATGACTTCCCATATATTATGAACTGCTCTCAAAACCTTGAACATGCCATTATCAACTTCCCATAACACATCGCATATACCGTACCACACTAAGATAACTTGGAAACTTCTATCCTTTTTCTGCGCCGCAAACATCGACGCACTCAACCAGTCATGGACCTTCATGATCCCATATAGAATACAATTTTATTACTCATTCCATGCTTCACATACCAACATGAAATATACTCATTTTCAAACCACGGTAGAACACACCACAAACTCTTTCTTCCAATCCATTGCATAAGTTTAACTGTCAGGACTGAGTCCTTCTACCCACATCGAGCTACGCAACTGCCAGCACTCAAGAGATTTGTTGCACAATATCTGCAAAAGTCATTACTTCGAACACATACCAGGAATTAATCGTATCCTTATCATACCGTTTCAGTTTGTTAACAAGTTGTTCCATTTACCCAATTCCTTTCTGATTCATATTTAATTTAATATTCTCATTTACTGAAGGATCACAATACCTCAACTCATGTTACCACACGAGATTCATACACAAGACCACACGGTCTAAGGCTCACGACCGCTGAATACTCTCTCAAATGTTTCTCAGAGTACCACCTTTTACAATACTTTATTTTGAAGAACTTCCTGCGATTTTGAATTCGTTATCATTACTCCCCAACACAGATACATAGAATCCCCTCATTCATATAACATACACAAGTCTTGATTCCTTCTAACGAAACCACCGTCTTTAGCCATATACACAATCTTAAGACACCTTACCGTTACAAGCAAAGTCTTGAACACCGCAAGGCTATTCTCGGGCGTCATCCACCCTTATTCAATTATAATTCTACTGTCTTATTGAACAGAACCACTCGTGCCTTGTTAGAACTCTGACATCCCAGAACATGATCACATACCGATACAACTAGCTATCTTTCTTTTTTATACATCGAACATTCTTTACCAACAGCAGTTCAAATCATCCTATTATTTCTTCATATCTACGAAGCACCATAACCTTTATTAGAATTTCCCAACATACTTAGAGACAGAATCAACATAGCACACAACAGTGCAATCAGTTAATCAATAACAACCTCCCCAACTTGGCTCCGAGCCATACATCAAAGCACTTTTAGCCGCTCATAGCATTCTTTACTCAAATGATGCCACAATGTTATGGTGAGATTAAACTCAAGTCATTTACAAGCTTGACAAAGACTCGAATCATCAGAGACCTTAACTCTTTTGCAATTCTTGCATTTATACACACACCACAGTTAAGCTTACTCTCTTTAGGTGGCAGAAATCTTTTCTAAATCCCAAATTTTTCAAAAATTTCGGCAGAGTTTCCTTTGTAAATTGGCCTATCCACCTGCCAGAGAATCACCAAACCATTCTAACAATACATCCACAACTCAACAAGACATCACAATGCATTTCAACAACATTAAATCTCAATACTATACGAATCATATTATCACAAATTATACCTGAACCTGCGCTACACCCGCTCGCATCATAACACATATCAAATACCCTTCAATTACACATCCGAATCCACCCACCTACTTTGCATCAATCTAGCATTTCAGTACAACACCTTCCACCAGGATATACATAGCATAATCACTTTAGTCTTCCTGAGTCTAAACTCGTTTTACTACACGTAAGGCACTTTACCTTCCAACTAAGAGATATGATAAATTTTCACCACGCTCATAGCTCGGGGCTACTCAACAGATTACAATAAGGATCTAACACCTGACAGCTCGTACATTATTAAGCTGCCATTTCTACAGTTAGGGACAATACCGGTCATATAAGTTTCGTAATACTAGCTCACAAAATCAGCACCTTGGTGCTCATGTCATAGACAAAGATCTGGCCTCAAGTCCTCCCGACTGGCCCAACATGAACTCACGAAGATTATATCTCGTCCTCGATCAGGAAATCACAAGCCATCAAGGCAATCATATTACTGAGCGCTCGATGCGTACATAGGCGTCTGGAAGGAATTTCAAAGATTATATCTCAAGCTGAATCAAGTACGCACGATAAGATAAATACAAGCGTCCCCGTACCGATCCACGAGACTCTACCAACCGGCGCTCATGACTCGCGAGTCCTAGTAACCTAGGCTCGATACCAACTTGTCACGACCCAAATTCCGGCCGTGATGGCGCCCAACACAACCGCTAGGCAAGCCCAACCATTTACTCTCTCATCCCGAGTATGTGAAGCTCAAATCAATTACCCGGATATTATTATCAATAATAAAGCCTAAACTAAATAACCACCCAAAGATCTAGGGTCACGAGTCTGGAGCCTCTAAACAAGATCGGATAACAATATCTAATCCAAATACTAAAATCTGAATAATTTATATACAAAGGAAAAATAGAATAAGAAGAGAAGCCAGGTCCTGCGAACGCCAACAGCTACCTCAGCATCTCGGATAAATACTGATAAAAGCTGGAGTGCTCGTCTATCCCTCCTGTGTACCTGAATCTGCACACAAAGGTGCAGGGAGTAGGGGTGAGTACTAAGTACTCAGTGAGTAATGAATATATACAAGTAGCTGAAAGTAAGAAATCCACAGAATACCACAATATGAAGCTAAACTACAGTCCGAATCTCCTGCGAACTAGCATCAACAGTACAAGACAGCTACCACAGAATAATTCAACAGATAAAGATGCAATGCAATGCACATAACCGCTACGGCGTGTAGCCCGATCCATTTAACGTCGACGGCGCTCACTCGGGGTGTGTACAGACTCCGGAGGGGCTCCTACAGCCCAAGCGCAATACTGCTGCGGCGTGCAGCCCGATCCTCATATCAACCGCTGCGGCGTGCAGCCCGATCCTCATATAAACCGCTGCGGCGTGCAGCCCGATCCTCAGTCCACATAAATCAGATAAGTCACAAAACAGTTCATTTTTCTTAATTCCAGTTTCCGGTTCATAATTTATGAAAAATACCTTAACTTTATTAAATTTGTAAAAGCTGGTGACTTAGCATATCAATAATGTGATTTCAATTTCCAGGACTGAGATCAGTGATTAAGCAAATATAGCTATCATATAAATATTATCCTCTAAGGACGCTACAGGTCGGCACAAGGCCCCAAACAAGGCTTACCGCCCACAATTATATAAAATACAGTGTATTTCCAACACTAATAACACATTATTCACATCCGGGATGGACCAAGTCTCAATCCCCAGTCACAATCAATCCCGCACCTGCCACGGTGTGCAAGCCACGCCCTACTAGCGTCACAATGTGCTAAGCCGGGGTTTCGAACCCTCAGGCTACCATATATACAAACTACTCACCTCTAGCCGGTCGAAGACTCGTCCGCGATGCCTTTTCCTTTGAATTTCGCCTCCGCGTGCGTAGAATCTAGTCAAACCACAACAATTATATCAAATACGGGTCAAAGAAACATAACCTAATTCAATTTACATGAAATTCGCATAAATACACTAAGTTGGTAAAAACCCGGGCCGCGGGCCCGCTTCTCAAAAAAATTCCATGATTCATACCAACGGATTCCTCGTCTCTCCACGAGTCCGTGCATATAAAATTTATCGAAATTGGAGTTTGAATGGCCTTTCAAAACCCAAAAATTCGTTTTCATGATTTAGGCCCTAATTCTTCACAAATTCAACCCAATTTCAGGAATTTTGGTGTTGATTCTATCATAAAATCATGTTTTTGAGTCAAGAAACTTACCTCCAGCGATTACCCATTGACTTCTCTCTTAAAAATCGCCTCAGAAACTTCTTCCCGTTCCAAAATTAGAAGAAAACTCGACCTGCTCATTATAGGTATACTGTTCACGCGTTTTACTGCTCCCAATGGATTCTTTGTGAAATTCTAATGAATTTAGGCTTTTGAATCACTCAATTTGACCTTATAATGAAGGAGATATGTAGGTTTTAAGATTTGCAAATAGTGCAGGTTTTTAATACGCCGTCAGGGGCAGTTTCGTCATTAACCTGAAAATCTAGGCAACTTTAGTAAAATGGCCATAAAATCCTCATACGATGTCCAAATTCGATGATTCTTTTTGCTACGGGTCCGTAATTACGATACGGATCTAATGCTTCATTCAAAACAGTAATCGGAGCTCATTTGTTCAATATGGTACCCCTTTATGTCCAAAAATACGACGTTGAAACATCAATTAAGAGCGTGATCACAACCCAAAACACACCCGAGGCCTCCGGACTTCAACCAAAGGCACCGACATATCCCAAAATATCATCCAAACTTGTTCCAATCATCAAAACACACCTAACAACACTGAAATCATCAATTCACATCGGATTCAGGCCTAAGTTCTTTAAAAACTTCCGAAACTAACATTTGATCTAAAACACGACTAAACGACGTCCGAATGACTTGAAAATTTACACGCATATCCAAAATCACCTAATGGAGCTACTGCAACTCTCAAAATTCCATTCCGACCCTCGGATGAAAATCTCACCTACCATCCGGAATTCGCCAAAATTCAACCTTAGCCAATTCAAGCCTAAAACTACACCGGACCTCCGAATTCGATTCCGATTGCTCTCTTAAGTCATACATGATCCCCCGAAACTAGTCGAATCATCAGAATTCAATTCCGAGCTGTCTAACTCATCAGTCAATATTCGGTTGACTTTTCCAATCTATTCTTCTCACAAAGAGATTTATGGCCTTATTTGTATCTAAATTCCCTCCGATTTGCTTCTAACTTTCCCAGCACATATAAATTAGCATATTGAAGTATTAAATGAAGAAAATGGGGCGATAACTCCCGTAACGACGGGCCGGGTCGTTACAGTAGTCATCTACAATAGTGACAAAGTAATAATTTTCTATCATAAGTAGGGGCTTTGTGAGGTACCCATACATCTAGATGAACCGATTGAAAATAATCAGTAGACTTAGTACTACTGACAGGAAGCTTCAGCTTACATTGCTTAGCCAAAGAACAAATATGACAATTCTGTTGAACGTGGGAATCAATTTTATTCTTCAGTTCTGGAATGTATTCCACGGACTTTGTTAATGCTTTCCCTAGCCTCAGATACCAAAGCTCATTGCCAATTCGTTTCCTTACAAAAATCATGTTGTTGCTAGTGTTATTCTCTATCAGTAGGTATAGCACATTGTTCTTCTTATCAATCCCCATCACCTTGCCACTGTAAAGATCCTGAAATATGTAGAAAATAGGGGAAAATGTGACACAACAACAGAGATCCCTAGTGGGTTTAGACACTGATAGTAGATTGAACTTAAAATCTGGAACATATAACACATTCTTGACTGTTTTAATTTCAAGAATGGTTGTATTTCCTGTATGTGTAATTTTGGACGTATTTCTTATAGGTAGTTTTACTCCATGAAATCCTTGATTATCGGCATTCTTAATGTTTCTTAAGACATCCTTACAGTAGGTAACATGATATGTTGCCCCTGAACCTATTACCCAATCATACATAGCTGTAGTGGACAACAGAGAGATCATACCTGACATATTTGCAGAATATTCATCTGCATTAGGCTTTAACAACAAACTAACTAGTTGTTTGTACTGCTCCGCTGTGAAAAATTGACCAGATGCTTGAATAGCTAACATTTCTCTCTCTCTCTCTCTCTCTCTCTCTCTCTTCCTTTGTAGTAGTTGCATTTGCTTTGTTAGCATATGCCTTTCCTCCAATTGTCTGATTCTTCTTCTTGCTTTTAAGATCACGTGGATAACCAATTATTATAAAGCAATTCTCCATTAGGTATCCTTTATACCCACATTACTCACAAATTAAGCTAGGTTTTCTAGGTCTGAAGTACTGACTTTTTCCTGCTAACATTGTAAGTGGATCTCTATGTGTGTCTATGACACCTAAAGTCCTTTGACTCTCCTCTTGACTAACAATGACATAAGAGTTATTACAGTTACAACTGGTCTTTTTGCTAATACATTGCTACTTATATTGCTATAACTTTCCTTTAATCCTATAAGGAATTGAAACAATCTTATATTTTTCAAGTGATCTACAAAAGGCCTAGATTCCTCACAATAACAAGAGGGAAAATGAACCAACGCATCTAGTTTATTCCATAAGTCCTTCAATTTGAATAATAACTAATAATTGAATCAGTACCTTGCCTTAGAATCATAATTACAGTCTACAAATGATAAATTCTAGTGAGATTAGATCTGTCAAATCTCTCCTAGAAATCATTCCAAACTTTCTTCGCATTTAAAGCGTATACAATAATCGACATTAACTCACTCGACATTGTGCTTCCAATCCACGATAGGACAATAGCATTGCATTTCTCCTATTAATCTGCTAATTCTCCTCTATAATTGCTTTGCACATAAGTACCTTCCACAAAATCAAGCTTGCTATTTCCTGGCAAGGCTAATTTCATCGCTCTACTCCATATAGCATAAATTTTTTGGCCCACTAAGCTTGAGCGGTTCAACAAGAGTCTTGGAGCGTCTTCGACTTGTAAAAATTATGGATGATTGTGATCAAGCGAAGAAATTTCATTTCAATCCATGGCTTCTCAAATCAGAGCTTCTCCGGTGTTTAATACTTCCAATTTCTGACGGAACTTCGATCGGAGCTATGAATCCTAAGACCACTGCTCTAATACCATGATAAATTCTTACTGATTTGCAAGGATTAATTGACATGCAAAATGAGTAGGTCAACTAAGAGACAAAGTGAAGAAAAGGAATAAGAAGTTTTGTACTATTCGTTTGATTTCAAATAAAGGGGAAAGGGGTGTGTTATATAACTGTGGTGGTTAGTAGTTGACAGCTCATAACCAACTAAACGCCCCAAGTTATAATAAATACATAATACCCCATACATTTCTAAACTTCTACACATACACACATTGGTCACGTCCAATCCTACTCTCAGATTAAAAGTAGTACAGTTGATTGCCATATAAACCCAACACGATTGGGGTCGGTCCCACGAGGAGTATGATGTGTGCTAGAATGTCAAGAATGTGTGAACCAATGAAATTAAGGTAATCTTCAAATAAAAGATTGATTTTATACATTTACTTATAAAATAATGACTATGAAATTTAATCAAACATATACTTAGAATGCGAAAATAATTAGAGTAGTAATCAATAAGAGAAAGAACTAGGGTAGCTCATCCTTCGTGCATGCTATGCTATGGGTATAGATGTATTCGATTCCAATCAATCAAACATGTGTTATGACAACAATATCAATAATACCAACTTAGTATTTTCCAACACTAAGAGGTTTTTACTCACAAATGCCTTTCCAAGTTATTTAGAGCTCTATGCATACAATTGCCGATGCCCAAGTAAGAATCTCCCTATTCCTAGTTTGATTATATTAATTGAGATAAGATTAATTCCTTAACCTACCCAATTTCTTGTTAATTGCTTTATACCTAAACTTGATTCAACTTTTCCAAGTTAGAACTAAGTGTGATAGGCATTAATCAAGTGTTTGTAACCACCAAATCATACAAGAAAGCATGGAGCATTTAGATAACATAATATTAAATCAAAGACGAATTAATATTAATAACCTATGGTCATAACACAACCTGGAAACCCTAGCTAGCTAGACATGACATAAACAATCAAATTATTCTTCAATCCTATCATTGATACTAATAAAGAAGAACAAGATTGAGAAATTGTGATGTCACTTGTTAACACTTTTTAACCCTTAAGAAAACTCATAGACGCCCGTACAATATTCCTCTCTATCAAAAGTTCTCAGAAAAGACCTAAAAAGTATTATTTATACTCTTCTTAAAAGCTGTCAAAATTATCCTCATTGAATCTTACGTGGCCAATTTGTGTGGCCCATGCAGGAGGCGTGGCTGATCACGCCCAACTCTAGTACTAAAAAGGATAAGCGGTCGCTGCAAATATAGTCCGATCTAAAAGTTCGGAGTCAAATATCACAGAAAACTAAGGCTTAGCTATATCTATTAAATATCAATAAGAAGACAAGTTTGAATAATTTCTAAATTATAATGATTAACTATTTATATTTCTGAATAATTAACTTTGAAATAGAATGCCTTTGATCTGCTTTCCTAGTGTTAACAGAGTAGTCATGCTTTTTCTCAATCTTTACTATCTTGAACAATGTTGAATCTTTAATTCTAAAAGCACGCACACACCAACAACACCTATCATCATTGCATGTCAACGGATATCTTGTTGAGCTTGATCTAACAACCTTGAATTCAAAATGTCTTTTGATTGCTAGATTGGAAAAACGGTTAATTATACTCTTCTTCTTGTCAAATATTGATCCGACTTTTATTTCATCCATTGAAGTATTTTCTCTTAATATCGTAGTTGGAGATTATTTTTGTTTCAAATTTGATCTTCGTCTAGTTATTTGAGTGCAGGTTTTGTCAGCAACTTTTTCAATTACCGGTGCACTCTCTAAGACTTGAATACCCAAAACTTGTTCGTTGTCAATCTATATAATGCTTTGTCCTTCTACTTGATTAGAATCAAATATTTGATGCACCTCTTCATTTAATGGTTGAGGTTCAACCATATCTATTTCAACTATCTGTTGGCATCGCTCTTGATTGTCATATTGAGTTTCTGTGTTGACATGTTCATTGCTTGTTGATGCACTTTCCGAAATATTAACTATGAAACGACAGCCCTTGAAGAGTGAATGAGTTTTTGGCAATGCTATACATGTGTGAAGATCTAAATCTTTGGATACAAGCATTCCTTTGCTTGTTCCAAGGTTGATATCAAACCATATCACTACTTCAAACTTTTCTCTATCCAATTCAATAAGCTCAAAAATTTGTTTAATGAAATCTTCAAACCGATTGACTCAGGTGCTAGGAAAAGCTTTGTTTGATGATCAAGATATTTATAGTCTTCAGTTCATCTACCAAAAGCAACCATTATGCATATTGTTTCCATCATGCAAGTCAAGATAATGAGAAATAGAGAACATATGTTATAAAGCAATCCTTGTATAATTAAGAACATGTGTACTGTAAGTGCAAGACCAAGGTCAGGAATGTGTGTCCTTAATATTTAAATATGGAATTAAAAGTTAAGGACTGCAATCCTTAACTTTTAATCCAGAAATAAAAATTTATGGACTGTATGTCCTTAACATTTAAAGATGGAATTAAAAGTCAAGGACTGCCAAGTCCTTAATATTTAAACATGGAATTAAAAGTTAAGGACTGCCAGTCCTTAATATTTAAACATGGAATTAAAAGTTAAGGGCTGCCAGTCCTTAACATTTAAACATGAATTAAAAGTTAAGGACTGTCAGTCTTTACAGAAATTAAAACTTAAGGGCTGTCTGTCCTTAACTTTTGAACCAGAAATTAAAAACTAAGGATTGCATGTCCTTTAACATTTAAACATGGAATTAAAAGTTAAGGACTGTTAGTCTTAACATTTAAACATAGAATTAAAAGTTAAGGACTGCCAGTCCTTAACTTTTGAACCACAAATTAAAACATAGAATTTAAAATTCAAGCTACATGACTTTGTATACAGAAAAACAGCAACAATCATGTGAAAGACAAGTTCTCAATAATATTATCTAAATTTTAATGAATAGAATTTCTAATAAAGGCAATGGCTATTACCCCTAGTTTATAGTTGCATCTTGATAGATGGAGAGGGAGCTCAAAGTACCCTTTCTATCGAAAAACATAAAGTACGATAATAACACCACTACAACCAGCTCCAATAGGCATCTTCTTATGCGGATGAATCTCTTCAAATGAATTTGTTTACTAAATTTAAATTACATGCAATATATCCAAAAGCTATTACAAAATGACTTAAATATTTTATCCAAAAGTAATTCTCTTTCTCACCTTCTTCATGTAAAGATTCAAGGCCTTTATAACCTGCAAAGAAAGTGAAAGATTATTAATTTACCAATCATATCATTAACTTAATGATATGAGCTTAATGCTATGAGTATAACCATATTAACTTTTACCTTTAACAATTTTTTTTGGCCACTTTCTGTAGCAACATTAGTGGTCAAGAAGGTATCGTATCCATTATCCAGGTTAATGATGAACACATGAAAATGTCATATATCGCCTAATTATCGAGGATTGTCACATAAGTGTGCTCAAGAGTGAGAAGAATAGTAAGAATAAAAAGAAAGTCTTCCCAGTTGTGAGATCCCATTAGCAATTCGAGCAGTAAATGGAGAAGGCCTCATTAACAGTGTGACATTAATGATTCTTTTCCTGCCAAAGTAAAAAATAACAGTATCAAAGAATGAAGTTGTGAAAAGTATAGCGCGTAGCAGCAAGATATTGAGAAGACCTTTCCCCTATCCTGGGATAAAGAGACTATTTCCAAATAGAAACCAACATCCTTCCCTCCAAGAACTTCCCACCTTACTCTTGGGGAGACTCGAACTCACAACTTCTGAGTTGGAAGTGGGGATTGCTTACCGTCGGAGCAACCCCTCTTGTCACCAACACCAAGTAAGAATTATCGTTAATCCATGGTAGTTGGTGAACAATCAGGGTGTTGTTTAAAGCCAATAATCATCCTTAAAGGTAAGCATAGAAGAACTGAAGAGCTAATTTAAAGGGATAATTTCACATAAGTACAATTCACACGCCTAGCTTGCAACATAATAGCCTAGATATCACATTGCAAATCTATATCCCAAAAATAATAGGCTAATTTTCGAAAATTAACTTATTTCACACAATCAACTACTGTTATTGCTCCCTTTTTATACAACCAGTTGTTTTTAGGGAAAATTTCACATTAGAACAACTTAGCTACATACTTTCATATTTTAATTTACAACCAACTAACTTAAAAATAATATGCTAAGATTCAACATCCAACTCTAATGGGTTCTCAGAATCACTATTTAACTTTTAAAAAAGATACCTCAAACTTTTAAATTAATTTTCGAATAGTAATTGTGACTCAAATATTAATTTAACAAACCAAATTCATTTGGGTGTGGTGAAAATTAGATTTTTAACAAGCTTAAATATGTGGGTTTAAATTCCGAATTTGATTTGAGAGAAATTTGGAGTGGGTGTCATTTAGACTTGTTAGAAATAGTATAAGGAGGTTGTATATAAAATTTGAAGTCATTTAATGGAGATCTGGACTGGTTTTGAACAAAATTACAACTGAAAATCGTGAAAGAAGTTCGTCTACAGACGCTTGTATAAAGGTGTATAAAAGTGTATAATAGTGTATAATATGTGTTTATACACTCATATACACTATTATACAAGATTATACATAATTATACAAAAAACTGACTTCGTCTTCTTCCTTGCGTTTTTTCTGAAATTTAACTTAAATCTTGTCCAAATCTACTCCAAATCACTTCAAATTTAAATTTTGAACTCCTTTGATATTTTCAATCAACTGGAACAACAACCAATCCAAACAACTAACAAATTCCAAAAAAAAAAATCAAAACCAAAACTTTGAATGGTCTTCAATTATAGACTTCTACTCTTCAATTTTCTTATATTGCAAGCCGGTGACATAAGAGGATAAGCAGAAATACACGGTCCCTTGAATCATATGTAGAAGATGTGAGAAGAAGAGAGAAAAAGCAATAGTTGTGAGAACAAAAAATTAACTTCATAGCTTTTGAAAGCAATGGTTATAAGAACACAAATTTTGAATTTGCAAGTACTTTCAAAATATGTACAATGTGGGCTAGATAGGGTAAAACTTAAAAATATGGACCATTTTTTATTATGGTGTGAAGTCATATGTATTTTCTTGTAATTCTTTCTAATTTAAATTGTGGTGTTCCTCTACTTCCAACTAACCAAAATAGTTGGAAACGCAATTTGTAAAGACTATACCATATACAACTAATTATCAAAACAACTTAAAAATCACAAATGCTATAAGATTCAATAACATAATAAGTATGGGATGGTCAAATACCAGCATAAACACATATGACATATAAAAAATTAATTTATAACATGATATAACTTATAATGCAAGGGGAAGTTTTATAGAGTTGTGGTTAGACCTGTCATGCAGTATGGGACGGAGTGTTGGCCGGTGAAGAAATCTCACGTTCAGAGGATGATGGTGGCGGAGATGAGGATGCGTAGGTGGATGTGCGGGCTCACCAGGTTAGATAAGATTAGGAACGAAGTTATTCGGGAGAAGGTGGGGGTGGCCCCAGTGGATGAGAAGATGCGAGAGGCGAGAAGGTAATATCTCTAAAACTGAGTTGCACTTCTTTCATGAATATATTCTAATGTGGTGAGGATTAACATTAGACAAGAAGATTATCCTTTTTTTTCTCCTCGCAAATGCCTTGGTGTGCAAAGATAATCTGTTGTTGTTTCCAATTGATAGTATATATTTCAACTTTTTATTTTGGTGACACTTCATTCATCCTTGTACTCCTTGCCCGGGGTGGGTGAAGCGTCGCCCATAGATGATTAGTTGTGTTCTATTGTGGTAGTCATTTCTGGTAGTTATTGTTTTGATATCATTGCATGCCTGCTTATTTATGGTATTTATGTCTCTTATGTTTAGATAATTTTTATGCGTTGTACGCTGGAGTAACTAATGCGGTTTTTGTTTTTGTTTGCTTTTCCTTTCCCTGCGCCGAGGGTCGATTGGAAACAACTTCTCTGCCCTCGGGTAGAGGTAAGGCCTGTCTACATATTACCCTCCCTAGACCTCACCTCGTGGGAATATACTGGGTTGTTGTTGTTGTTGTTGATATAACTTATAATGCACTTTGAAAGAAAGATGATGGACATATGCATCTTCTATCTAGTCTTTGTTACATTTACATAAAACAGACTAACTAATGTATGCTTTATAAGAACAATTTTTTAATAAAAATATACGTAAAACAGACAAATCAGGTTAATAGAAGCAAAATTTAATTTACACAAACAAAGAATATAACATAACTGTATTGTATGAAAGAGAATATAACATAACATACATATTTGTCTCTAATCGTATGTGATAATTAATTTTTAGTGTTCCTATATTTAAGCACAATAGATGATATCATTAAAAATACGTAAATAGTGACAAAAAAGTTCATACGATTATAATGAGAGGAATATTTTGGCCGTTTTTGGTTTAGTATGCATATTCTATTTTTTCTTGTGAGTTAATGATATTCTTCCATGTCAATGTTCTGTAAATGTGAGAAGATATAGAGACTTTGGAAAAGAAAAGTGAAATCTGGTGAGGCTACTTGGCAACACCTTTGTTTATTGATTCTGATGCACAATAAAGCCTATCTCCTCGTGAACTTTTCTGATTGAATTTTGAGATTGATAGGTAATCGGATTTTGGGTGAGAAAAACTAAATTGATGAGAAGTTGTAGAGTATCTTGGAGAAGAGAGAATAGTTACTCTGCTCCTCTTTTAAGTAGTCATGGATGAGCATTTTAATTAGTTGGACCCACAATCAAACGTGGAGTGTATTTTTTTTATTACTATTTTATGTATGTTAATGAATTTTTATGTATACAATAAATTAAATAAAAAAAGTAATGAAAAACGTGGGAGCCTATTGTTTGGAATTGGAGTAATTTTTTTTCAGTTTTAAAAAGTACGTGCCTAAAAAGATGGGACTCAACAAATAACTGAATTAGTTAATTATTTGAAATTTGTAATTTTTTCTATTTAATTTTTTTTTAAGCTCCAAATTTGTAAGAGGTTTGCCCTAAAATTTAACACTTGTAAAATTTTAGCTTTGACACTTGTCACTCCCAAATTATTTTGTCTTTGTTATTCTATATAAATAGATTATTAAGGAAAATTAGTCCTAGGCACATTGCCTAGCGGTTTGCCAAAAAAATATATATATATATGCGCATATGCGCTCGTGTACGTGAAGTAGTGACGTTGTCAATGAATATGTCGACCGTTTGTGTGATTTTTAGATCATCCAAATAAGCGGAAAATTTCGCTAGCCGTTGTTGTGGGAATGGATATCCAACATTGTATTTTGGTTCGAACAAGGCTAGTAGAAAGTACACACAGTTCCCTAGTGACAGAATTGTTGCGGAAGCCAAATGTATATAGTGTGAATGAGTTATAACTACTATACCAAAAATTATGGCAGCCACCAAACAATAAATAAGACAATAAAGCAATAATATTTTGCCTACTCCTCGGACACAATCAATATTTTATTCCACTCCAAAATACAAGTGAAATAATACTAAAGAGAGAAGATACAAATGCCTTAGGAAGATAAGAAGACAAATGAGATATATGTTTAAATCCTTAAACATTAGACATTCTTTTATAGGGGGAAATCCCCCAACTTCATTTGAATTACCGATGTGAGACAAATTGATTTGCCAAATTCAACAAGAACCACATCCGAAGGTCAATCTGCTTGTGATTATATGTACATAGATTGGGAATTAGCATCATCTCACTTCTTTGGAAGCATAGTTT